>JAQGBH010008127.1:0-10135 GCA_034698265.1 Sminthurinus aureus | reverse complement strand
ATTGCATTTAAACATATTCGAGAATCTAGGATCCCATTTCAAGGAAACACATTTTGCAATATTTCAACGCCGCTTGTCATTTTTCTAATGGATTAACGACGTCTTCTACACTAGATACACTCAAGATGAATTCCCACTGCATTTTTCATCGTTTCTCTAGTTTCTCTTTTCTCGTATCTTGAGTTTTCCTTCCGTAAAATATTCAAGGCGTTTTCTTCTCTCTCCAGCTCAAGTCAAGTTCTCCAGTCAGAATCCTTACAGAACTACGGGAAAATACATGTGGACAACAACAGTATAAAGGTGCTGGCGTGAACCTGAAAATGGGCAAGAAACAAATTTCAAGTTTCAAATTTGACGCCGTTCATAATAATTTCATGTAGATTCAGAATCACCGAGCTCGTAGTTTGTTTCTCTATTTTGTTTAGGGGAATAAATACTTGAGGCCCCCAAAAACGAACATGACGGCCCCCAAAAACGAACATCAAGACCCCCAAAAACAAACAACCAGCCCCCAAAAACAAACATTGGCCCCCACAAACAAAATTAAAATTACTTGGGAATTCAGTAAACGTCTACATTTCCTCAATTGTTTTACGGAATTACTAATTACTAAACACGGGAAGAATTTGGTCTCGAGAGTCAAAATTCAAAACAAAAGTGAAGAGTAAAAGAGAAAATTAACAATTTTATCTTTGATTACAGAAATGAATTGTAAGAGGCTGTTTTATTTAATTTAATTACGGCAGCTGCTGACAATGTTGATCACAATCGATATTTTAACATAGAAATTTGATTTTAATTTTCAATATATTTTTTCAGTTGTAGATAATTTTTTTGTTTTGCTCTTCGCGTTTCGATCCAAATTTGAGCTCAATTTCAAGTGGCCTGTTGTGTCACGGACAGGACGCTCAAATTTGGTTCCAGTTTTTGAAAACAAAAAAACTTTTGAGGTAGAACGGATGAAATTTTGGAGCGCGAGAAAAGCAACTTTTGGATTTTTTAGCATGTATGAAAAATTGTACAAATTGGCCCATTGCTCATTTTGCCTTTACCATCGCGATGCGGACTAAACACAATTCTCTGACCACCCACATTTGACAGCTATCCTCTCATATTTTTCCCCATCAACTTGCAGCCAAAATCCTGACCAAAACCCAAGAATCAAAGGCATCGACTTGAAATTTTTTTGCGATGAAAACTGACAAATTTAAAATTGTGATTCCACTCCCACATATGTATTTTCCTTCTGGAGTCGAAAGACGTGCTCTGGATTTTTTTTTTGTTTTTTGGTGGGGGCTTCGTGTTTGTTTTTGGGGGTCTTGATGTTCGTTTTTGGGGGCCGTCATGTTCGTTTTTGGGGGTGTTTTTTTTGGGGGCTGACATGTTTGTTTTTGGGGGCCGTCATGTTCGTTTTTGGGGGCCGTTTGTTCGTTTTTGGGGGCCGTATAAATGGTAAGCCATTTCAAATATTTGTCTCTACTTTTCGGCTCCTTTCCGCTCTTTTCCGGTTTTTGGCATAGAAATCATCATTTTGCTCAAAACCAACGTTGGTTGATCGTTAATTGACACACATTTCTTGTTTATAATTTCCACCTGTTGATTGTTGATGTTGGTCCATAATTTTACTCATTTTCGCTTCTGGTACTCCAATTTTCTATGCTTTGTTGTTTTCTGTTTCAAATCAAGGAAACTGGAAAGGCGTGTCTCTAAAGTCTCAAGTCTCGAGACTCAAGATCAAATTAAAAAATGCCATGGTTTTATTAGCCAATGAATGGAATCTGCTTCCGCTCAACTCTCAACTCTCAACCTTCAATTTTTAAATGAATTTTTTAACTCTCATTGTTTTTGCCAGCTAATAATTACTTTTTATTGACCTCGTGTTAGCAGTTACTATTTTACAGACAACAGACAAAACAATAATAATTCCAGAGGAAAACCAAAAATATAGGAATTTAAATAGAACGGATAAAATCTAGAACATTTGAGGAGAAACGGTGATGTTGGATTTTGAATGGAATTCCTGCATTTGGAATATACCCGTTCGGTTCAATTCTATTCAAAGTGTTTAATCAGCCTGCTAAAGTGTTGCTTATAGCGGCAATCACCGGAGCATTTCCATCTTGTCCTTTCTCAGAGAGCCACAAGGTGTCACCAAGAAGCAGTTCGCCCAGAGTCACTTCGTTCCGCAATGGGTGGTCCGGGATGACGGCAAGTTCTATTTGGTCAACTGCCAGTTTGAGTCCTTAAAAATCAAAATATAAGGCGTCTGATGAATTCACATTCAAATTTCTAATGCTTTGGATTTTAATGGGAATTTTGAATTATTTTTTGAATCAACTGGGAACTGGAAATATGTTTGCTTTGCTTTGCTTTGACTTTTTTTACCTTTGTCTACAATTAGTTTCTTGACCTGAGCAATCGTCAATTCTTTTGTTGACGGAAATGGATAATTCCGTGGCGCCTCAATACCAAATGGAAGACCGCCCGAAATGGGGCGAGTTAATTTGATACCAAAATTTGGAGCGGACCTGTAAAAATCCCCATTTTAAAATTTTAAAATGACCAATTTGAACTTTATTTATTATTTATCGACGTGACCTTTCATAAAATTTATAACGAATAGTTAAAGCTAAATGAAAATCAATGGTAAAAACAAGGGAAAGGGCATCAAAACAAATCAAATTAAATCACGCACCAAACAGAGTCAATCGCCATCAACACGGTAAAAACGGAGAGGAGAGAAATAAGTTTTAGTTTCATTTTGCACGGCTTTGTTGACTGTTTGCTGTTGACTTTAGAACGGAGAACAAACGGCTGCAGGATTTTAAGTCCGAGCTGGTTTTTCTTCAACTGCACTTTTCTGTGTGCCCAAGGAAAGAAATGGATACTCAAACTGCTTAGACTTTTAAGTAGATTTTTTTGGTTGCTATTTGATTTTTACGAGTGATGCCAATCCTGTTTCCTTTTGACACTTTCATTCTGAATTGTGAAGTTTGCACGAGTACGCAAAACTATAAAAACATGTGGTAATAAAACGTGTTATTTTACACGAGGCACTTTTACATTTTTTGGATCCTCATTTGTCGCTATTGTTATTGAGTATTGAGTATTGACTATAGATTATTACGTCTGCATTTAAAACTTAGAATTGAGCTACAAATGACAAAACATAGTTTTATGCCGAGTATTAGAAATATGAATGCCGAAAATGGAGACTAAAAGTTGGAAACTTTGCTAAGAAACAGAAAAAAATGATGAGTTCAAGTTCAAGAAAATTCACTTTTCATGCAACTGGAATCTGGAATCCGGAATTTCCAATTTGTGTCAACAAGGTTGTTTTCCAGAGCGTGAAAAGTGAAAAGGTAACGGAAAAATGCCGAAACAATTCCACATTTCATAATGATGCGCAGAATGAAACATGAAATACAGATTTGGATTTATTGTCGTGTAGTATGTGAAATGGAAATCGGCTTGAGGTCATCTTGACCTATTCATGACCTCTGACCTCTGGTCAGATTCAAGATTCAAAGAGGGATGTTTGGAAATTGAATCTCGGGTCTCCAGCTTTTGATGAGACTTTAGAGACAATTTTTATACCAGATCCGCAGAAAATGTATCCTTTTGATTCCATAAATTCCTATAACTTGGCGCTTTTTCTGCAATTGCGGCTTGCGGCTAACTAGACGTTCATATTTGGCGCCCTAAGCGTTTCCAAGGTTGCTGAGCTCTAAAACAGTCATTGGCCACTGTGACGCTGTGAAGGAAATTGTTTGAAAACGAAAGGAGGAATCATTTTAAATGTGTTTTGAGTTTTGAATTTGTCTCCATGTTGACGGGTAGATTGAATTAAAAATTCGTCTGGTTTCTGATCATGATGTAATATTTGTACCATGCAAAATGTCTAAAATCCAAGACAAAAAACATGAGCGCAAAAGAAACATTGCACATAAAAACTAATGCAATACAAACCGACAGAAACGTTGTCATTTCCTTTGCGTATAATTTTTCATAAGTCTAAAACAGTTTCTCATTCTTGGCACATTTAAGGCAACCATCCAACTTTTTTTTCTTGACTGCAAATTTTCTTGAAAGAAATTGGTACGCCGGAACAAAAAAAAATGACAAAAAATGTTTGGTCATCAAAATCACAGCAATCGTCCGTATTTAAGTCAATTTCCCCGCTAATTCGCGATATCAGTGTTAGTTATTGTTTTGTTTTGCAAATTTGGGGCAAAACTAAAACCCAATCCCGCAATCCCAATCCCAACAAATCCCCAGCAATCCCCAGCAATCCCCGGCAATCCCCGGCAATCCCAACCAATCCCATTACTTTTTCCACTAATCGCCCTAAATTTTTACAAGTTCATACCAATCCCACCAATTTCTTATAAGTACAAGCCAATCCCGCTAAGTTTCCAACCAGTCTATCTAATTTTTCACTCAATCCCGCTGTTTTCTGACAATTTGACACCAATCCCGCTATGTTTTAAGCCAATGACGAAATGTTTCCATCCAATCCCACTACTTTTTCAGCCAATCCCGGTCATTTTTATACAAATCCGCATGTTTCACAATGTTTCTACCAATCCCACACATGTTTTGTCAGCTTTCTACCAATCCCGCACATCTTTCACAGATTTTCCCCAATCCCACATAATTTTAACAACTTTCTACAAATCCTGCACACTTTTAGCATGTTTCCACCAATCCCGCACACTTTTACAAGTTTTCGCCAATCCCGCACCATTTTTGGCAAGTTTTTGCCAATCCCGCACAATTTTACAAGTTTTCGCCAATCCCGCACCATTTTTGGCAAGTTTTTGCCAATCCCGCACCATTTTTGGCAAGTTTCTTTTAACACTGCAAATTTTTACAAGTTCCTACCGGTTCCTCACATTTATCATAAGTTAATAATAATTCCGCACAATTTTGGCATGTTCCTACCAATCCCGCACACTTTTAGCATATTCCTACCAATTCTGCTCACTTTTAGCATATTCGGACGTATTCCGCACACTTTTACTGTGTTACTTGTTTTCCCTTGAATCTCACGTAATTTCAGTAGTTTCCGTCAATCCCGAAGACGTTTTCAGGTTTTTACCAATCTCGAACAGTTTGTACATGTTTTTGATAATTCAAAAACATTGTCACATGTCCCTACAAATCAAACTTGTTTATTCTTCAGATATTAGTACAAATTCCGTGTATTTTTGAAATTTTTCTAAAAATGTCACATGTTTTAGAAGATGGTCATGCCATTTTCAAGCGTTTTCGCATTCTTAGACAGTCCCGTATGGTTTTCTATCGGTGCTTTATCAAGAGGTTTTGACGTTTTCTAAAATTTATTATATGCTTATTCTGATTTTGTAAATAATCCTAAGAGTTCGGTTAAATTTTCGTGACCATTTCTTAATACGACTTACAAAATAACAAAATAATGATCTTTTACTTTGCTTATAAAATGTCGTAAAATTTACCACTTGAGCATAAAATTTCGGCAGTAATTGTAAATCCTTGACAATTCATTTTGTTCCGATACAATTTTTAACTCATTTAGGGGTACAAGTAATTTTCAAACTTGAACATGTTAAGCCGCGATCACACTGGAAATTTTGAGGCCTGAAATTCTACGAATAAAAAATTAGTAGGAGCATGCTAAAAGTGTTCGGGATTGGTGGGAGTATGCTTAAAGTGTGCGGAATTAGTAGGAGCATGCTAAAAGTGTGCGGGATTGGTAGGAACATGCCAAAACTGTGTGGGATTACTATTAACTTATGATAATCGTGAGGAACCGGTAGGAACTTGTAAAAAGTAGCAGCGTTAAAAGGAACTTGCCAAAAATGGTGCGGGAATGGCGAAAACTTGTAGAAGTGTGCGGGATTGGTGGAAACATGCTAAAAGTGTGCGGGATTTATAGAAAGTTGTTAAAAGTATGCGGGATTGGGGAAAATCTGAGAAAGATGTGCGGGATTGGTAGAAAGCTGACAAAACATGTGTGGGATTGGTATGAAATTGTGAAATGTTATGCAGATTTGTTTAAAAATTAGCGGGATTGGCTGAAAAACTACTGGGATTGGGTGGAAACATATCGTCATTGGCTTAAAACTTAACGGGATTTGTATCACATTGCCAGAAATCAGCGGGATTAAGTCAAAAATTAGATAGAATGGTTGGAAACTTAGTGGGATTGGTATGAACTTGTAAAAATTTAGGGCCATTAGTGGGAAAAGTAATGGGATTGGTTGGGATTGGTTGGGATTGCCGGGGATTGCCGGGGATTGCTTGGGATTGAGGTTGCGGGATTGGGTTTTAGTTTTGCCCAATGTTTCATGTTTTATTTTCTACTTTTTATCAGAATCAAAACATTGATGGATTAATCAATGACCAGCGACAGATGCCAAATCCTAAATTAGTCCTCATTTCATTTTATGGTGAGTGTAACGTAAAACTTATCTAAACATTTCTCTTGTTTTCCGTTGGCTGTTCATTCAAAATCAGTGCAGTGGAATTGGATTTATCACAAAATTCACCACCCAGTAATAAATCCAGGACCTAAAAGTGTCACGATATGATATAGGTATATCAAATTGTCAAAAGTGTCAACATTACTAGAAATTAATTTTGCTATCAAATTCCGCTTTATAAAGTAACAAACACATTGTTTGCAAATGCTTCCACTTGTAATTTTTTATTCCATCGCATCGATATTCCCAATTTTGATTTGGCTAGTCACAGAAATCCGCACAACTCACATTTCGTCTCTTTCAACGTAAATTAATTTTTTACATTTATTTGCCATTTTAATACTGTAAAATTCAGTAATTTCTCTAGTTTTGTCATCACATTAGAAATTAGAAGCGTGAGGAATAAACAAGTCAACGGTTTACAAATTACAAAGCAAAATCCCGCTGGAATTTGGAGATGGAAATAAAAATGGAGATTTTTTCTCGACTCCATTTTCCCATTTTAGTCATCGTCCTCTCGCTTGTTCAGACGAATGGCGTTGGCGGTAAGTTTTGAATTTGGAATAGTAAAGTTAAACACTGAATTTGTCTCTCGATGAAATATAACGGAATTTCAATTTTAAAAATCATTTAATTTTGAATTGTTTCATTTTGGAAATTTCTCAATCCTCAACACTGTATTTTTTATTTTGTATTTTAGCATTAATCTGTCCAAATGCTTCAACAATTTCACCCTGCACTTGCAACAAGTATTCCATGGGAATTGGTATGGTGTGTGAAGGGTCGTCAGTCGTCAGTGAATGAAACGAGTGTTGAAACCACATTTAGAGACCTCCGTCGATCCAATGAAATTCCCGAGGATGGCGAAATTGACATTTATGCATTTATATTACATGACACAGAGTTGGCTCAATTTGACCTGGCGGGTCTTTATAGAAGCAAAATAGAGTTGCAGATCTACAAAAATTACAATTTGACCAAATTGGTGACCTCTGGAAATCCCCAACACCACAGGTCAATCCACGTTGACAAGTTCACTATTCATGATTCTCCTGTAAATGGAGATGAATTTGGAGACTTTTTAAAATATTTCTCAGTTGAAATGACCGAGTTTGCAGCTTCAAGTCTTATCAACAACAACAACAACAACACGGATGAACTCGAATATGAATTTCTCCCTGGACTTTCTGCCTTTGTAAATCTCGAGGATTTGCAATTGTCCGGCTGTAATATTAGTGGACGTTTGACCAGCTCAAGTTTTAAAGCATTCCCAAAGCTTCAATCGATTTCTCTGCCCAAAAACAAGGTGGAAGGAGTCGGAGAAAATGTATTTCCTTTTAATGTTTCGACTATTTATCTGTGGGGAAATAAATTGGATGGGACTTCATTTCATCCAAATTCGGGGATTGGGCAGACTGGCAGCGGAACGTTCCTTGATTTAGGCATTAACCAAATCACAACTTTACCCTCAGAGATTTTCCAGCCCTTTCTCGACGCCCATCCCGAAAACAAACTTGACCTCATGAGTAATCCTCTGATTTGTGATGAAAGACTCAGCTGGCTGAAATCACGACGGGATGAATTTCAATCGCGGGTAAAATACGCTGAATGTAGCAATGACGAAGGTCACACTGTTTTTGATTCCGATTTAATTCCATAAAAACCCTGTTAACACAGGAAAAGTCACAAACATTTGTGTCCTTTCTCTTGTCAAAACCAAACGAAACAGAGTCAAGTGTAAAAAGTAATTGTGAACCAAATCATAGAAAGTTTTTAGTTGTTATAATTTTACTCAAGTTTCAAATGTTTAATTCAGTTATGAAATAATCTTTTGAATTTATTGTGACCCAATAAATGAAATTAAAAAATCCATGACAAACACGAATCTTGTTACTTGAATTACACTAATTCAAAAACGGTCCAAAAATTTCTCAGTGCTTGATTTTTGATTTGCTCAGCCATTTTATTTCTTATTTGTCATTTGCCATTTGTGGATTTTAAGTCATACTTTTTAGGAGCCAGTGCTGAAATCCTTAAATCAGTACATGTTCTTTCACCTTCTCAATTCCTCCAGAATGAAATACAACAAGTACACATAGAAAATGGCGGCTGCCGGCCATTTTCTAACCAAGCTAACTCTACCTTGTAAATTAGTAAAGGCAATGGCAACGTAAATGTTATTTTAAAGTCAATAGTTTTTGGGTGGATTTTTTTTTCCCGATAGTAGTGGTTTTTCTTCCCGATAGTCACACTAAAAATAAAAAAATTGTTTTCCCGATAGAATTTTGTGGACCGGATTTTTTTCCCGATATAGACGAATGCTTTTCCCGATAGCCAAAAATTAAAATGTTTTCGTTCGTTTTCCCAATAGCCAAAAATTAAAATGTATTCGCTCGTTTTCCCGATAGTCAAAATGTTACATATTCATGTATTTTCACAAAAGTCAAACATGTTACATGTATACAATAGGGTGTAACATATTATCCCAAACGTACAAATCCCGGGTTTTTACAATTTCTACATGTTTGGACGGGCTATAAACAATTTTCTGTGAAGTTTGGACTCGATCCGATTTCATTTAGGGGTCAATTGACGAGGTCAAAGTGGTCAAATCCGAAGAAAAATTTAAACTTTTTGTGTGACTTGGACGTCGCTGAGATTGTTATTTGCTTTTTTAGTCGGATTTTCTTCTCTTAAACACATTTTGTGCCAAAACTACTGAAGTTGGACACCTCATTGTTTTATCAAAAATTATCAGTATAAAATTCTGCATCGATTGATATCATTTTCAGAACGTTTTGATTCTTTTTAAATTTGGAACAAAACTTAAGGTTTTGAAGAAAAATGTTCCAAATTAAAAAAAATCCCTGTTACACAGACGCTTACGGAATTGAATATTCGAATTAGGCCTAGATAAACTTAGCACTGGTTAACATTCAGCAAAATATATTATGTTTCTAAAACATCCAGGTCTGCTTGACCGCATAAAATACTGTATCTACACTTATGGAAAACCGCGAGGGCCACTTCGTGGCCCTCGCCCTTTTCCATCGTTGCCAAGACTTGTTTATTCTAAAGACGAATTCAACTTCAGCAGTTTTCAGACTTAAACTGCTTAAATTGAATTCGCTGAGAAAAAGACAAATCAAACCACAACCACAATCGGTTACATTTACAAGAGTGACAAATCAGAATCTCTTTTGAGGGATGGGCTATCAGAATGACTGAGTTTTTTTAAAAACCTCTTACTTTGGACGTCCCATCAGAATAAGCGAGCATTATTTGACAATTTCTTATTTCGAAATATTAATCAGAACAAGCTGTTGCTGGAAAAAGAAGTTTTATGTTAATTATCTTGTAAGAGCTGTAAAAGCTACTTAGCTGGATCCTTCAGTCAGAATAAACCACTTTGAAATGAAACTCTCTCATTTTGAAATTCTTGCCGGGATCAGCGGTTTCCAAAGGAAAACCTCCAACATTGATCTTCCAATCAGAAAAGTCAAATACAAATCTCTTAACCTGTCTTATTATGAGCGTCTTGACAAAATAAGGCAGAAAATGGGTTATTATGAGCGTCTGGCAAAAATAAGCCAAAAAATGTCTTATTATGAGCATCTTGCCAAAATAAGCCAGAAAATGTCTTATTATGAGCATCTTGCCAAAATAAGCCA
>JAQGBH010008126.1:0-10135 GCA_034698265.1 Sminthurinus aureus | reverse complement strand
ATATCTGGACACTTGACTTTGGATATACATGAAAACGGACACAACCCCTTTAGTCCCGTTTTTATTGGTCTTATTCTAAGCTCTTCCCACAGCTGGACTCAATCTTAAAAACGTGTGTTTTAGAATCAGAAAATGTGGCCATGTGTTGTCTATATAGCAACAAAAACAACCTTTATTATTTTTGTCTATTAGTATGTGTATACATACAAATATTTTGTATGTTTTCTCTTTCCGGCCCATTATAAAAAAAAAAAATGTCATAATATTATGAAATTCGAAATTTCATTTCAGTCTCAGTGTTTTGATAACTTTTCGAAAGAAACTATACTTTTAGTTTTATGCATAGAGAACCCCAATGTTTTACAAGTTTCATAGTTTTGTTGCTAAGAACTGGAAAAAATGTATGTTTTCTTATTTATATTTTAATTCTTGTACGAACGTAGTAATAATATTATAAGTTTTTAATTTCAATGAATTTGACTTTTATGTAAAATAATAAATAATAATATATGGTGTATGTATATATATATATAAAAAATACATGCACATTTCATGTTTAACAGAATTTGCAATTTTTTTTATGTTTATTAGTTTACTAAAAAACCAAGCAACTATATATATATATATGAATGGTGTGGAAAAAACTGTAAAAAGAATCGCAAACATATTATGATAAAGATCAAAAGGTGCGTGTGGTGATAAATATTACTCAAATGTACGTAAAAAAAAATATCTCAAAACTGAATAAAATATTATGCTGTATGCTGCGTATTCAACAGAACACTGATTATAGTACATTAATAATAAATACATGGTAAAAAAAGCGAGACATCTGTATGGTTTTTGAAATTATATAAGAATACTTTATTATTATTATATCTTTTTTTCGTTTGTTTGTTTAGGTTGTAGAAAAGAACACGGTAAAATATCGGACTTGAAATTGAAATTTGACAATCATTTAATAAAAAAAGCAATTATTATTATTATTACATAATACATATATATAATCATTCTTGTTTTTCTTACAACCTATGTAATAACTTTTGTTACCGTTATATTACCCTTACTCAAACACTACAATTGATTCAGTGACAAAATAATTGTTCGTATAAATGTCATTCATGATCAATTATCGTTGTTCTTCTTCTTACAAGATAAACGTTTCTGTTGTTTGCTACAACTTAGAACACGCAATACTAATTTAGAAAGTACATTTAAAAGATATTAACCATCAAAAGTAAAACGCTTGGAAATGAAAAATTCTTCTGTATTTTTTTTTTTGAGTTTTTTGGAATACATACTTTTTGGTTTCACTTGTCTCAAAAAATTGATACATTCATAATAGTGGCTGATTGATTGATGTAATTATTATGGTTATTGTTGTAGGTAATAGTACACAAGTCTAATACAAAATACAAACACGTGCAGTAAATAAATAAATATATTATATATATTTATTTATTTATGAGCTTGCATGGCATTTAAATATGTATGTATATTATATAAATATATGAGTGTTTTTTTTTCTCTTCTCTTTCTCTCTTTCAAAATCTTGATTTGTAATCATTTCATAATATATGTATACTGTATAAATGAAATATGGCCGTTTGCTTTTGATAATTTTGAATCATCAACATTAACGGCGATCTCGACTACGGTCTCTATGCTTCCTACTGCTGCTACTACCACTACTACTGTAGTGAGAGGATCGGTGCTTTGACGAGGGAGAACGGCTACGAGAATGACCTCGATCTCGATCTCTTGACCTGTAGTCACTACCACTCCTAGAAGGAGAATAACGACTACTATAACGCTCACCACGATCCCTTTCTCTTGAACGAGATCTAGATGAGTGATGACGATAAGATGAGGATTTGGAAGTTGAGGAACTTCTAGACTCATTGTAAGAGTCCTGAGTATCAGAACGTGATCTATCTCTACTTGGAGCGTCTGTTGTTGGTATTTCAAGTTCTTGTTCTGTCTTCCTTGGAGTGGGCTCTACAGAAGTAGAATGTTTCAATGCAGCCAATCTTTTATCAATATTAATCTACATCAAGAGAAAATGAAACCAATATTAGGATATTTTTAAAATTGATTAAATTTCATAGTTTCCATTAAAAAAAAAAGATCTATTCTTTTGATAATCATCCTCAAATTATAATAAAATTGCATTGTGTAATAATAATTTAAAAATTCATAAAAAAAAAGTTATACCCGTACCTGTATTGGAACTGGTATCCGTGGGAAAAGAGATCCAAACCAATCCAATTTAGTAAGAAACAATCGTGTCATTTCTCCAATGGTTCTAAAATCACAAGTAAAAACAACACAGAGACGTTTAAATATATTATTACGAATTAAAATATCATACAGAAAAACGGATTCTTTTATGTTTCAGTAAAAACTTTGATAGGGTGTCATGAGGGAATCTTCTTCATCAGTTGCTCATTTTTAAGCTTACATGTATATGTATATGACTATTTAAAAAATATATAAATAATAAATAATATATAATATAAATCAAATACTCACATGACTTGTCCACCACCAGCTCTTACATCCACCTCCTATAAATTTAATCAGTATAAATAAATTAAAATGTTACACATATACATTTTATAAGCACCCGTCATTCGTTGTCTTCATAACTGAATTTATTTTCAATGACGGATAACTTGATTAATTAGTTTGGTAAAAAAAAGAAAGATTTGAATTGTAAGAAGTATGAAATACTGCTTACCGCTTACCTCTGGATCATCAATATAATACTCAAACCAATCCCACAAATCGGCGGGTGGCTGAGTAAACCTTTATTAAAAAACACAAAACAAAATTCAAAATATAATAATGCATATAAATAAATATATTATTATAAATCACTCATTATCTCATCAAAATATTGAATTCAAAGAATTACTTACCTAATATACATAAACCCTAATGCCCGTATGTAGGGCGAATCAGTATGATTCGCAAGACCCATGACTTGCTTGCGAGTTAATCGCATTGTAAATAATTTGTACAAAAGACAAAAGGCCGTAGAAATGATGCCTCCAGCACCAACACCTCGTACACCTCCACACATACCAGTTTGACCTGATGTTCGACGACTTCCCTTCTCCCATGGTTCTAAATGTTTTACCTTATAGTAAATTTCATCAACCACTTCATGGTAAGTTTTTAAGTCAGTTAAGGGTCCTTTAAAATATGGAGATGTTTGAATATTTGTAAGTATCAGGGGATTTAAATTCATAGTCATAGCATTTCCCCATATCGCTAGAGTATTCGGTTTTCTTTTGCTATCATCACCTCTGCAAAAAAATAAAATAAAAAAATACAAAGTAAATGAATGAAAATACTAAAATATTATCAAAGAACAAACAAACCTTTGAATATTACAAAACACAAGTGTATATAATAATAAAAAATAAAATGATTGTGATTAAAACCAATATCAAACATGAGAACAAAAAAAAAATACTTACAACTGTTGCTGCTGCTGTGAATTATCCATTATTACTTTAAATTTGTCTTCAAGTACTAGAAATACTATATAGATTCAAAAAAAAAGGTAATATGACTTATTTAATACTTTGTTTTGAAATTAGAA
Organism: Sminthurinus aureus; assembly: GCA_034698265.1. NCBI lineage: Eukaryota > Metazoa > Arthropoda > Collembola > Symphypleona > Katiannidae > Sminthurinus > Sminthurinus aureus. The sequence goes on along the minus strand of JAQGBH010008126.1, from coordinate 6,525 downwards.
AAAATTCTTTTCAAAATCTATTTCTTTTGATCTGTAGAAGTTATTGTTATTTTATTTATAAAGGTATGTCAATGATTTCCACTCTGGAATATTTGTTTGGGAGAAAAACAAAATGTAACACCTTTCAGTCACCGATAACGTTGGCGGAGCCGTCCTTACTGTTAAACAAACACAGTTAATAAGTAACCTACAACAATATAGTGCTAAAGTTTGTTAGAAGTATAAGAAATACAAATGTTGTTGAAAATTTGACATGCTTAAATACCTTATAAAAAGACTAAGTCCTCCACCACCTATTAAAACATTGCAAATTGTAAATCAAGTACACATATATGTGAAGTAAAATGCATAATAATAATATTATCTGATTATGATTGATATATATAGACAAATAAAATTTGAAAGAGAAACAATTCAAAGAATTATTATTATTATTATTATTATTATTAAATATCCATTTGAAACTACCTTCACAAGTTAATGTATCCAAATTAGAATCTCTTAAAAGCTGATCAATTAAATTTTCAGGATCAACTCTAGTTGAATCTACACGAGAACTTCCAACTTTTTCTCTATCCAATATCACAGCTGAAAGCCAAAACAACATATATATATTATATTTAATTTAATAAAGTATAAGGATTATTATTATTATAATAATTATAGTAAACATAAATTTATTGCATGATAGCTGTTAAAGTATACAAAAATAATACTGATGTCAACTAAAAAATTAAAAAACGTTTGTAAAAAATACACATAGTTTCCTTGTATTAATAATAAATATATACACATAGTATGCGATAATGTCAGATCACAATATATATATAACAACTATAGCATGTGATTATAAGAATTGAAATTACACTGTTTTACGTCAACATACCTGATGATAGGGCTGAGTTACGACCACTATTTCTTTCTAAACTACTGTATTCACTCGGAATCTCTCTGTAAATAATAATAACATGTTTCACATTTTAATATTTTGATTTGCAAATAAAGTTTTTCAAAGATTTTTGTGCTTTTGATCGGTTTGATTGATGTTTGGATGTACGTTTTTGATTTTGGTAACAAACAACAAAATCAATGGTGTAAAAGACTTTACTCTCCTGTCCATCCACTAGACATCTTAAATTAATAGTGATATTTTATTGTAAAATATAAAATATTATGCAGTTCAATTGAGCACATATATAAAAAATTTGAAATGTGAGAAATTCCAGTTTGAAATTTTTGTCTTCGTATAATAATATTATGATATGAATTTAAGCTTTATTAATTAATAAAAATATTTTCGATCACGGTAGGGACTTGAAATTTTCATGGGAGATATAATTCTTGTCCATAGCTATTATAATATGCAAAAAAAAAACGATTTTCTCTGTCCGGGTAATTCTTTCCAATGTTTAGACAATAATAATAATATTATTATGTAGATAGTTATGCAATAACATTATACAAAATCTTTCTCTAGTGTTTAATCTCTCTGTCTAGCATCCCAGTTTTCGGACTTTTACAACACTGTTTAAATTTTATATCAATTTCTTTCCCGGCCACCATACGCATGCAGGGCATTATGTATCCTGAATCTTGTGACAATAGTCTCAATTCTGGATTTTCTAAGTATATATATTAGAAAAACCCCCATTCACTCCAAAAAACGGTACATGTACATAAATATATGCACGTGTCGACAAACTAGTATAAAATATCCTGTTACCTAATAAATGATTCTTTCAACTTTTAACCCTACATAATAACTATAATTGTTTGATGATTGATGAACTGATTTTTTAAGAGTGACGTAATACATATATATATTATTATACTCTTACCTCACAACACCTGAATCTGAGGAAGAACTTTGTCGGGAATGTTCCCCTTTGTTAACCTCTTTTTCAACTTGAGGCTCTGGATCTCTCTTTTCAGTCCCAGGTAAAGGTTCTAAATACTTTGGTGCCGATGGAGAAGGTCTGTACAATTCACACAACCAAAACAACAATTTACATTATAATATTGCTACATGATTCATGATTCAATTTTTCCAGTTATGACAAATGTGTTGAATTATTACTTACAGTATTATTCTACTTTTTACAGAATTACTAAACTACACCTTTTCATACACAAATATTATTGTTAATAGATCGACCACAAAAACATTGAAAAACATTAATAAAAAATCATGCTTGTGGTACAATTATTAGCACTTTGTCTTACACTTTAAAACAAAAGTCTCCTTCTTTAACTCTCATACAAATTGTGACACGTAAAAGTGCGTTGTTTGCTCTGGCAGATGATGTATATTCTTCTAATAAATAAGGACGACTTATTGGACTTCCACCAGCATACTCAGCTAAATTTATATCTGCAAATCCTAATTTTTGAAAACTTTTTCCACCTTGTGCTTCCTATGTGTAAAAATAAAGAGATATAATTTATGTTCTACTTGTATATTTTTTGTTTATCATTGTTGATATATATACACATCAAAAGTGTATAATATTATATATGAACAGATTACATATCAAAGGTTTTCAATCACATCAGTAAAAATAAAATGCCACAAGTTTCAGATTTCAGTCACTTTTTATTCTATATATTATGTATTCAAAATTCAAAATATTATGATTTATGATACATAATTGTTATACCCTTCTGACTGAAATTCGACAAGTACACGGATCCAATATTCCACTTGACAAGGTGGCAGTTAATTTACATTCAAACTCAAAGTCACTATTCCAACAGACACGATGATCAACAATCTCTTCTCTGTTGTGTGTGAAAAAAAATGATTCAAAAACAAACCTCATTAAGTTCCATTCAATCCATTTTATATATAACTACTATACAGACAATAACAATAATCAATAATTAAGTATTTCAAATTAAAAACAGAAAAAAAGATTTGATATTTTTTATTTCTTACCTATCTGAAAATTTGCAGAAACTGCCACCCTGCAATAATCGTAATTTTGCAAATATTACACCAGACACAAAAGGCACTGAAGATAATTCTTCCAAATGTAGATTAGCTAAAAATTTAATGTGCTTAGATTTTGGTTTAAAAACAGACATTTGACATTTGCAACTAATTAAATAGATTATTAATTAATTATTATTACAGAATACTAAATATACTCAGTACGGAAATACTCGTCGCCTTTGATATGTTTCTATATTCACGTAGACAATGTTATGTAGTACGTAATATGTACTGCACTACGTATATGTCTATTAGGGTGTTTCATTTTTTGAAAAAGTTCGAAAAGTTAACGGGCTAGGGTCTAAAATTGAACATATGCCTATGGAGATAAAACATGCCAAATATGAAGAAAATCCATTAATGTTTAGAGGTCCCCCAAAGGGTTCAAAGGTCACGAGGTAATGAAAATGTTGATTTACGTTTCGTACTCGTTCTCTGGACTGGGTTAACGGATTTTCATGTAAGTTACCAATTCGGAACGGCAATTGCACGTGCTTTTAGATGAGTATTTTGAAATTCCTAAAAAGTCCGGGTTTTGAAAATTACCCGGGTAAAAGTCACAAAAACCCGAATTTCGGGTAAACACGAAATTGATTCAAAATCAAGTTTCACCATGCTAAAAGCACAGGCTTTTATCTTTAAAATGAGCTATTGGCCTGGAAATTTGGACAACAAGTACCGTCGCAGTAAATAATTTTGTAACATATTTCCAGTGAAAAAAGTACATTTTATGCAATTAATTTTTATGTTTTGGTACAAAATCTCCGGAACAAGATTAAAAACACCAGGAAATCAATCACGGGCATCCAATAACATGTGTAGGAAAGTACAAACCCGAAATTCGGGTGCTCAAAACCTAAAACACCGAAATTCGGGGAAAACTCCGTTTTCGGTATGTTTTTACTCCGAATTCGGGTAGAAACTGCTTATGTCGTAATTCTGAACTTCTACTTTGTTTTACCTTACGTTTTCTTTGGTAAATGAGCACACGGCATACATGTTTGACGCAAAAGCGTACGTTTCTCTTCCCCGCACAGTTAAACGAATCAACCGAAATTAAAAAGGTCCTCCATGCATAGAGCCTGAGGCACAGAAATGTAATGTACACAAAGGTAGTTAAGTAAAAAGCAATAGCCACAAAAGTGTTGCATTTCTGCACCATGGTACCCGAATTCGGAGTAAAAACATACCGAAAACGGAGTTTTCCCCGAATTTCGGATTTTTAGGTTTTGCGCATCGGAATTTCGTGTTTGTACTTGACTGAACATGTTTTTGGATGTCCGTGATTGATTTCCTGGTGATTTTAATCTTGTTCGGGAGATTTTGTACCAAAATATAAAAATTAATTGCATAAAATGTACTTTTTTCACTGGAAATATGTTACAAAATTATTCACTGCGGCGGTACGTTTTGTCCAAATTTCCGGGCCAATAGCTCATTTTAAAGGTAAAAGCCTGTGCTTTGAGCATGGTGAAACTTGATTTTGAATCAATTTCGTGTTTACCCGAAATTCGGGTTTTTGTGACTTTTACCCGGGCAATTTTCAAAACCCGGGCTTTTTAGGAATTTCAAAATGCTCATCTAAAAGCACGTGCAATTGCCGTTCTGAATTGCTAACTCACATGAAAATCCGTTAACCCAGTCCAGAGAACGAGTACAAAACGTAAATCAAGATTTTCATTACCTCGTGACCTTTTACCCCTTTGGGGGACCTCTAAACATTAATGGATTTTTTTCATATTTGGCACATTTTACCTCCATAGGCATATGTTCAATTTGAGGCCCTTGCTCGTTAACTTTTCGAACTTTTTCAAAAAATGAAACACCCTAACCTGCACGTCATTGGTTACATCATCAATACTATAATAAACTTTGGATTCGCCAGGGAGTTTCTTTAAAATTTCTTCATTAATCTCTAAGGCTTGTTGATTCCTGGCACATAAAATTACTCTTTTCACAATCTCAGCTGCGTCTCCAGTTTCTAAAGTGTCCTCGAATATTTCTTACAAATTACGTCACCTAAAAGTTAACAAAAATTAACAATTTGTACATTTTTAGCAAGGTACTTTGACATTTTTACAAAAATAATAATTTTGTGTGGTAATTCATTATTAAAGCGTACTGACCTTTTGAGAGATATGAATTGGGAATTCTGATATGATCTTTTCCCAAACCATCGTGCGTTGGAGCTTGCCCATCTCCAATCTGAAGAGCAAATCGAGAAAATTCCTCCTGACCAGCAGCTGCGCGAATATTTCTTGTTAGTCTTAATATTTTTAAACTCCTCCATAATCTCGAGCCTTTTAGGCAAGCTTTAATTATTTTTGTTTTCCCACCTTTCGGAACGATTGGAAGCGTTTGTCGATAGTCTGCAGCGAGGATGGAGACGCTCCTCCAAAGATGGTTTTGTTTGTCTTAAGGGCTTGCATGAAGCCATTCACACATTTGATAGCATCCACGTGGGGCATGCTGGCCTCGTCCCATAAATGAGCAACACACATTCATCCACAAATTGGCATTTCTCTGATCCAAATTGAATATTACAAGTTGAGTTGTTATGTAACTTTAAAGGTATTCCAAATAATGAGTGGGCTGTTGTTCCCCTGTTAAATAAAGTAGCAGCAAGTCCAGTTGAAACAGCAACTCCAATTTTTTTCCTTGTCCTCGGACCCAGTGTATTATAGTATTTAAAAGAAACGTTTTTCCGCTACCACCCGGAGCATCAATAAAAAAAGCCTTTGGTTCATTTGTATTTGGATTGTTGATGGCAGAAGTTATTTCATTAAAATTTTCATTCTGTTCGTCTGCAAATAATAATCGATTTCTTTTGGCTGCCTCAGCTTCCTCTGGTTGATTAAAAAAATTGAGCGTTGGATTTAAAAGATTTGGTGTGGGAGTTGGAAGAATGAAGTCCGCAAGAGATTTTTGATGTTGATACAGCATAAGTTGAATTTCTTTCAAAGCATAATCATATTTATGCTGAGAAAGTTCAGGATTTCTTTCAAAGTCTTCAGATAGTTCATCTTTAAATTGATTCCAGAGGTTAAGAGCATTAGAAGGAGTAAGGTAAATTAAAATGAAAGTAAGCATTATTCGTAAAGAATTTCCAAATTGTTCCTGAGCTGCATCATGAAGCCATTTTTTGTATTGTGTTTCATCTTTTAAAAGTCCTTTGGCTTTGGCAGCTTCTTGGAATGTTTCATATGTAATATTATTGACAGTTTTAAGAAATTGGAATCCAGTAGCTCCAGGTGTATGAAGAAAAAGAAGGCGGAGGGAAAACCTTTGAATATCTGCCGGTGATACTGAGTACATTCGAGCTGTTTTGTTCAAAGACGTTTAATCATTGATAAAAGTTGAATGTAAAAAAAATAACTATAACATAATAGGATTAAGTTCTTTTTTCAGATAACAAGTTTTATTTTTCATATAGACGGTATAAAAATTCTATGTTTTTTAGGGATCGGCTCTCCCAGCCGGCCCCTATTGTTCTCCTCCGATTGTCCGTATGTCCGTGTGTGACCCTTAATCCG
>JAQGBH010008125.1:0-10136 GCA_034698265.1 Sminthurinus aureus | reverse complement strand
AAGTTATTCAAGAAAATTTGTTTTTAGTAAAACTACAAAATATTGATGCAATTTTTACTAAAAACAAATTTTCTTGAATAACTTTGAAAATGGTATCAATCGATAGAGAATTTGATGCTGATTATTTGTTGTAAATAAACCGCATGTCCATCTTCAATGGTGTTCGAGAAAAATGAGTTTTTGTGTGAAAACGGACAGCAAAAATTGAAAAAAACTTTCAAACGGCGTCAGAATATGGCAAAATAATCCAAACTTTGGTGACCTCCAGAGGTCACAGGTCAACATCCCCCGAGAAGTTGTAATGGAAAAGTTGTTCAGAATGGTCTGAAGTACCTCTCTGCAAAATTTGAGCCTAATCCGATGGGCGGGATTTTGTTACATCAATCGTGCAGGATTCTTTACCATAATAAATGTCTACGGATGTACAGAAGCAGTTACAACAAATTTTTAATAATAATGCGAATTGGTAAAATAAAATTTCAAGTGTTTTAATTTCTAACCCCATTTTCGATTTCTTGCATTTTTTTCTCATCAAGAAAATCCGGATCATTGTCAATTTCAAATGTAAAATGTCACGTGTTTCTGGTTCCAGTTTTCGTATAAAATAAAATGCAATGGTTTGCTTCAAATCCACGTCTTTCAGAATTCAGAATCCAGATGATTCAATTGCGATGAAGTAGAATATTTAACAACAAGCATTTTTTTATGAAACTCCTCAATTTTATCAAAATCTGCACAATCAAGCCAAATTTTGAGTTTCTTGTTTTGAGCTCACTTCAAAATTCAAAGGAATGTTTGGATGCATTTAAAATTCCATTGCCTTCTGAAAGCAAAATCAAAATCCACAAAATGACGGATAAACCCAGAATAAAAATGCACCGTTTTTCCTGCGCATTCGCCTGTTGAAGCGTTAAATGTTCAATATTCTAGATTAAATTGATTCAATTTATTGATTTATTTATTTTAGACATCAAAAGTTTCAAATATCAATTCAAATGAAAAAATTTTTTTTTTCATCTTCAGAGAGACTTGATTTCGCCAATTTGACAAAAATCAAAAATCTGACTGATTTATCAATTAAAAGTACAACAAGTAAATTGTTTTTGGTTTGTTTTCCTTTTTTGCTGATTGGTTCAAAAAATTTGCTTACAAATTGTAAATTATCAATATAAAAAATAATGATAAAAAAATGCTGCCACTAGTCAATGAAACATTTAGTATTAGATATTTTAAATTTTACACACACGATACCTTTACACTTACAATTAACTATTCATACACATGACAAATCTTTGAGTTCAAATGTCAAAGGTCAAAGGTCAAAAAGTAGAATAATATATTTTGCTTTGATATGTAGATACACACACATTGAATACCACTTAAAAATCACTTTGCCAATAGCCAATAGACAAGAATTGATGGAGAACAAAGTTCCCTTATTTTATCAATAGACTTTAATAAAGTTCATTGTGTACAAGAATGATCGTTCCAATTCCTCGTGACGACACATCCAGCATTCACATTTTTTGACCTCCTCGGGAAAATGACGGATTGTAACTTTGAGCTCCGGATTCAAGTCAAAAGCATAAAGAGAACTCAGTTTTGACACGGGGCTCTGATGAAAAGGGCCAAACACACAAATCTCAAGTCGCTTCAATCCTGCACAAAAATACAATACCAATCAAATTAAACTCACCATCAGATTTCGTACTGATAATAGAAAATGAGCAAAATCACAGAAAAATATCTACACGAAATAAATACAGAAACGGAAAAAGTATCAAAGATCCGATGGATTTTTAACCTTTTAAACTATTGAGATTCGGCTCCGTTTTTATCTCCCCAATTTCCAATGACATTCGTTTAAGCCTCCGGTTTTCCCTCAACTCCTCGCATTTTTCCTTGGAGAGTCCAGTAATAACGGAATCCAGAATTTTTGACTCGGTTCGCCTCGAAAACTGACTGTGGATTTCTAGAGTGCTCAAATTTGGCCACACTGTGAAAACATGACGAAGAATCTCTTCCCCATTTTTCAAAATGTCCACGGCCACCTTCTGGATATTTGGAAACAAGGACGAAAACCATGGAAACCATATTGAAGGGAGAAAATGATGCGCCACAAAAGAACAAGCCCGGGTTCTGTGCGAACTATTTTTGAATCCAATTTCCAAATTGATCACTGACCTCAAACTCAAGATGGAGCAACTTGCGTTTCCTGTTTTTGTCTCCTCCGGAGGTAGAAATCGACAGTCACTCCACGAATTCACAATATTGAATTCGAATCGCACCGTTTTTAAATTTGGCAGATTATCCTGCTCAAAACCTTGTGGTAGTTGAAATTGAAATTGTTGACCTTCAGTTCTGTTCCTGTCGCTGCAATTGATTTGAAAATGAATGGTTGAGACTTGACTCAAAATCCCGGGAATACAAAGTCGCATTTGAGATCGAGATCGAAAAGTGGAACTGGAACAAAGTTGTAGTGGCAGCTCCAGGAATTTCAATGACTTTTGATTTGATTCCAAAATCTGGTTAATTTGATCCACAAATTCTGGTCTGTTTTCCAAATATTGATTTCCAATCAAAAGTCGTTCAAGCTGAACTTTGGCTATGGATTTGTACACAGTTGGATCCTTTGTTATTGTTTCCGAGTTCTCAGCATCTAAAATTTTATTATGAAAACTGAGACTTTTGACGTTAGGAAATTCCCCAGCGTTGAAAAATCGGTTGATGAGAGAAAAATCGAATGGAGGAATTTTCAACATTTTGATTTGAGTACCCCAAAAAGTGGCGATGTAGTCCAATTCCATTTTCTCAAGGTTTTCAAGGTCAAATTCCATCCAGGACAAATCCACCGAATTCCGGAGAATCTCAAGATCCAAATTTTCGTTGAATAAAAAATTCCTGTCGAATCTCAAACGACAGCAATTTCTTCTTCCGAGTTCAAAATTTGCCAGACTGTTCCATTCTTTGCAGACCAAACGGGCGATTTTCAGAGCAGAAAAATTCATGTGGCTCAGAATTTCCTTGACAATCTAGTCATGTACAAGGAAAAAAGTACAGAGAACAAAAAGAATCAAGAATCAAAAACTATCCATTGACTGATCATTGCATTGATAATTGATAATTGATAATAAAAGTCAAATTAATTGTTCGTTTTTCATTTCCACAAAATAAAATGTACAAAGTTGAATAATTTAGAATTATGGATTTAAAATTTCACACTCACCAACGTATTTGAAATGGCCTCCTTTCGCCATCTACGGGAATTCTTACCAAGTTTGCCTTTCATAAGTTTGAACTGATCATCCGCAAAATTTGACAAACTGACCTGACCTCCGTCATACGAATGATCAAACTCTTGATGAAAATAAAAAAACTTCAATTTTGCCACATACTTCCTCATACGAGTCTCCGTTTCTATTTCTGTTGGTTGTGGTTTGGCAGTCCAAGTCTTTTTGAAAAACTCTCCTTTGGTTTGATACGCCTTTTGTTGATACCGCCATCCAGAATTTCTGCTTGTCCTCATCATTTTTCTCTGGTTCTGTGTCCAAAATTACAAAAAGTACAAAATACATGAATAAATCCATTTCATGTCATTTTTCATTGGTGTTCATTGCTCGGGTATATTTTAATATTGTAGATTGTAGATTTTAGGTTGTAAAAGATGCTTCAAATTGCAACTTACCACAAACATGACGGACTTTTGGCCCTTAAAAATCCTTCAATTCACTTGGATTTACTGTGGATTCTGGATTCTGGATGTCCGTTGAAAAGACAGGTTGTTTCCTAATTTCTTTTTTAATCTAAACTTGAATGTAAATATAGTAAATAAATATTTTGTCTTGTCAATTGTCAATTGTCAGTTTATTGAAGCAGATCACAAATGAAAATGCACACAAATAGTTTAGTTTTGGATGCTTCCAAAAATATCTCTTAGTAGAATAAAATGGAAAATGGATGAGAAAAGACAGAATAAAGAGAGAATAATGTTTAGTTTGTGGTTTGTACTGGACAAAAAAACCTATGTAAAAGAGAAAGAGTCGTGTCCTCGGACTCTTTTCTCATGCTCTAATTTGTACTCTGTGCTTTTGAGTAGAAAAAGGAAATTCTATTTATAATTTGTACTTTTGACTTGGGCTTTGTGCGCTCGTTTCTTTGCTTGACTTGAGATTTGAGACTTGAGACTTGAGAAATACATAAAACTGTTTTCAACACAAACTTGAGACTTGTGAGTCATTTTAAGCACAAAGAACAGAGTGCAATAAATGAAAAAGTACGGACAAATCCTCGACATTTAAAAGTAAAAGAATGAGTGACTTACAATTAAAATTCATTGGAATCTAACAAACTACAAAGTCAATCGTTGGACATTGTCCTTATCCTAAATTAAAATTATGGATGTCGTGATCGACAGGATTAGGATATCTGTAATTTTGAGTTTTCAATTTTTGACTTTGAAATTTTAAATGCCATTCAAAAGATTCCAGATTTCAGATGATCAGTTTCAACTTTCAACACAAAAGTCAAGAGTCAAGTAAAATGATGCTCTTGGTCAACTTGACAATTTGGGATGCGTGACGCGATTGTTTTCATTTCGAACTGTAATATATTTCTACAGAATTTTATCAGGTGCCGTTGAACACGGGTTACGAAGCCCCTGAGCTTCTCTACGCCCTCAACCACTTGTCCATAAAATGTCTCGTGTTGGGAGAACCAGTCAAAACCCGGAACTTTTACAAAATCCTCCAGGACGAAATTCCAGACATCCAAATTTCCGAGGATAATGATGAACATCGCAGTCCAATTTTACTTGGATTTCCGCTCCACATGTCGAGAAAATTATTTACATGGGAAATGAACAACTCAAGGGCGCAAACGCCCACAAATGACCTTAAATTTACAGTACAGTTCCTGATGCACGCAAAGTGTAAACGTTTTTTATGTAAATGAGCTAATATTTTTAAATGCAGTGGTGCTGGACTGTGGCTGGCAGGTTTTTTCTGCAGCTTATTTCTTATGTCTAATTTTGGACGATTATTTTGTTTTTAAATGATGCCAGACAAAATGATAAATGAAAAATGCTCCATTTTCCCTATTCGCATTCGCCTGTTTAATTATTTAATATTTAAGATTGGATTGACCCAATTTATTATTTATTTATTTCAAAGATCATACGTATCAAATATCAAATCAAATAGTTAAAATTTCTCATTTTTAGACAGACTTGAATTCACCAATTTGACAAATTTGCTGACTGTTTCGTCAAATGCAAGTACAAAAAAGACATGAAATTTTGGTTGTTTTTTTTTGGCTTATTGGGTACAAAAGTTACTCACAGTTTATAAATTATCAATTATCAATAATAATTACAACAACAAAAAATGCTGTCACTTGTCAATAAAATACATAATGTTTTACACACATGGGGAATTTATATTTTATACATAATACACAAGGTACATGCAAAATCCAAGAGTTAAAACTTACTACGTCAGCGTAAAAAGCACAATAATATTTTCAGTTCTGAATTGCGTTGTGCATTGTGCACACACAAATTGACTATTGAATACTGAAGACCACTGAAAAATCACATTATGAATTACGAATGGAGACAAGACGAGAAATTATGGAAAATGAAGTTACTAATTTTTACGAATTGAAGTTAATCTGTCCATTTCTATTATTAAATTGTATCAATTATCCAAAAAACACATGAGGCATTCACAATTTTTGACCTCCTCGGGAAAGTGCCGGATTGTAACTTTGAGCTCCGGATTAAAGTCAAAAGCATAAAGAGAACTCAGTTTTTACACGGGGGACCAAAAAGGAGAACCAATGATGCAAATGTCAAGTCGCTTCAACTCTGCACAAAAGTATAAAACCAACAGTACAAAAATATTCGAGTTAAATGTCACAATTAAAAATCAGCAAAAGCACAGAAAAATATCTATAAATAGAAAAGAATCAAAGCAAAGATCTGATGGATTTTTTACCTTTTAAACTGTTGAGATTCGGTTCCGTTTTCTTCCCCCAAATTTCCAATGACATGGGCACGAGCTCTGAATTTTTTTCTCAACTCCTCACATTCTTCTTTGGAAATTGGAGTAAAAATGGAATCTAGGATTTTTGACACATTGTCAGTGGGACAAGCAAAATAACTGTGGATTTCCAGAGTAATCAAATGTGGCGAAACTGTAAAGACATGAGGAAGAATCTTCTTGTCACCCTGCCAGTTGTTCACGGTGACCTTTTCAATATTTGGAAACAAGGCAGAAAACCATGGAAACCACTTTGAAGAGAGAAAATGATGCACCACACAAGAACAATTCCGGGTTTTAATCGGGTAACTATTTCTGAGCTCCAAATTGACCACTGACCTCAAACAACTTGCGTTTCCTGTTTTTGTCTCCTCCGGAGGTAGAAAGTCACAACGGCTAAAAAAATCAACATGGTCATTGAATTCGAATCGCACCGTTTCTAAATTTGGTAGATTGTCTTGCTCAAAACCTTGTGGCAGTTGAAATTGCTGATTTTCAATTCTGTTCCTGTCGACGCAATTGATTTGAAAATAAATGGTTGAGACTTGACTCATGATTCGAGGAATTTCAAGTCGAATTTGAGGTTGAAAAGTGGAGCTGGAAGAAAGTGCAAGAGGCAGCTCCAGGAATTTCAATGACTTTTTATTTGATTCCAAAATCTCGTTAATTTGATCCACAAATTCTTGTTTGTTTCCCAAATATTGATTTCCAATCACAAGTCGTTCAAGCTGAACTTTGGTTTTGGCTTTGCACACAGCTGGATTTGAATTTGAATTTGAATTTGATTCCTGCCTCAACAACTTGAGAAGACTCCGAAATTCTCTTGGTAATGGTTGTTTTTCTACTGTTTCCGAGTTTTCATCATCACAAAATTCATGAAAACTGAGAATTTTGACGTTAGGAAATTCCCCAGCATTAAAAAAGCGGTTGATGAGATTAAAATCGGATGGAGGAATTTTCAACATTTTGATTTGACTTCCCCAAAATGTGGCGATGTATTCCAATTCCGTTTCGTCCAGATTGTCAAGGTCAAATTCCATCCAGGACAAATCCACCGAATTCCGGAGAACTGAAAGATCCAAATTTTTGTTGACTAAAAAATTCCTCTGGAATCTCAAACGACAGCAGTTTCTTCTCCCGAGTTCAAAGTTTGCCAGATTTTTCCATTCTTTGCAGACCAAACGGGCAGTTTTTAAAGTAGAAAAATTCATGTGGCTCAGAATTTCCTTGACAATCTATTTATTTACAAACAACCAAGAACAAAAAAAAGTAAAGAATCAAGAACTCTCCATCTACTGATAATTGATAATAAAAGTCAACTTCTTCATTGTCACATAAAATGTACAACGTTAAAAAAATCAGGATTCTGAATTCTGGATTTAAAATTGATCCCACTCACTAATGAATTTGACATGGCCTTTTGCCGACATTTAGCGGAAATTTTAGAAACTTTGCGAGTTTCAAATTTGAACTGGCCATCCACAAAATTTGACAAGTTGACCTGACCTCCGTCAGACGAGTGACCAAACTCTTGATCATCTTGATGGGCAAACAAAGATTTTTCCAGATGCTTAATTTTCTGATTCTTTGTTTCTATTTCTGTTGATTGAGGTTTGCAAGTCCAGTGCTTTTTGAAAAACTCTCCATTGTTTTGATACGCCTTTTGTTGATGGCGCCACTGAGAATGTTTTCTCGTCCCCATCGTTTTTCTGTGATGCTGTGGAAAATTACAAGTGAAATACAAAATATGAGTACAAAAACTCAATTTTATTTCATTTTGCATTGCTGCGCAATGCTCATGTATAATATTTTAATATTGTAGGGTGTAGATTTTGTATTTTAAATACTCCAACTTGCAACTTACCACAAACATGACCAACTTTTGACCGTTCAAAATCACTTCAATTCACTTGGATTTATTCTGAATTCCAGATTCTTGATTGACTTTGAAAAGTAGTGATTAATGTTTTCCTGATTTTTTCCAAAATTAAACCTGAAGGTGAGTGCCGTAAATAAATATTTTGTCTTGTCAGTTGTCAATTTTCAGTTGATTGAAGCAGATCACAAATCAAACTGCACACAAATAATTTAGTTTTGGATGCCTTCAAAAATATTTCTCAGTAGAATGAAATGGAATAAAAAAGACAGACGAAAGGAATAATTTGTATCTGTAGTTTGAAGTTTGTACAGGGCAAAAAAACAAACAGACAAAAAGGCAAGTCCGCGGGCTCTTTTCTCGTGCTGTACTTTTGAATAGAAAAGGGAATTTCTATTTATAATTTATACTTTTAACTTGGACGTTGTGCACTTGTTTCCTTGCTTGACTTGAGACTTGAGCAATAAATACAACTGTTTTTAATATGAAACAGAGTACAAAACTGACTTGAGACTTGTGAGTCATTTTAAGAACAAAGTGCATGAAAATGAAAAATCGTAGACAAATCCTTTTTTTTTATAAGCAAGCGGCCGAGTCACTTTAAACTCATTTGAAAAGCACAAAGTATAAACTACAAGGACAATCCTTGATCCTTGCCCAATCTTAATTTATAGATTATAGATGCAGCAATCGGCAGGATTAGCATATTTTTTGGCTTTTATAAAGTTTTAAATGGCACTTAAAAGTTGATTTCAGATTTCAGATAGGCCGAGTTTCAAATTTCAAGTCAAGGGAAATGACGCTCTAGATTCTAGATCCATTGACAATTTGTAGTGCGTGATGCGATTGTTTTAATTTTTAATGCAACTGTCATGTACTTGTACTCAGGGCGTAAACTCTAAAAATAAAAGTGGGGGTAAAAAACGCCATTTTATATACTGCAAGCTTCAATATTTTCCCATTTTATCTGCTGTGAATTCCCGTTGCCCAAAAAGTAAGGGGACGGCTTACCCCGCGTACTCCCTGAGTTTATGCCCTGCTTGTACTTGTATATAGAATTTGATCAATTGTCTAGTGTCTAGTGTCTGGATTTTTATTCCTTGATTTCGTGTTCATGGCTTGTTCTCACATTTCACGTATCAAAACACGTAGCTCCGCATTCCACATTCCACATTCAATTCAAAATCCAACCGTCTATACATTATACATACTTTTGTATGTATAAATTTAGAGTGTAGACTTTAGAGCAACTCGTCACTCGTCACATCATCCGAATCGTCAATGCCCAATGAAATCCACTCTAGACGTTAGACGTTGAAATGCATATGGATTGTAAATTGTGAATTGTGGAATATTGAGTGCCAAAACAGATGAATGTCGAGTGTCGAGTGTTGAGAGTTTTCAAACTCCAAACTCGTTTGACCGGTTTACTTTCTGCACTTGATTTTGACACAACAAATAAATATTATTTATCCTTGACTCAAAGACTCATTCAGTTCAGCTATTCCTTCTCCGTCTCTCACCTGCGAGTCAGAAATGAATAGATAAATAAATCTACTCTCCTCTGTTTTTCTATTATTGACCCAACGCACTCTCTCATCTTCTCAAAACTTGTATTTCTGACTTTGGAAATTATATACTGAGAAGGACAAAAAGGAAAAATAATTCTAAAATGGTCGAGTATGTTCGAGAAGCTGTATTTGAGAATGGAATGAGTTACATGAGTGTCCCAGGACTTGAAATTTTTAAAATTTAAAGGAGAGGGACCTCCGACGAATACATGTGCCGACGAATACATGTGCCGACAAATACATGTGCCGACGAATAAATGTGCCGACGAATACAAGTGCCGACGAATACAAGTGCCGACGAATACATGTGCCGTCGAGTACATGATATTTTACCTACGGGTATAGTAGGGTGACCCGTTTTATCCCAAACGTACAAATCCCGGGTTTTTACAATTTCCACGTGTTTGGGCAGGCCAGAAAACATTTTCTGTGAAGTTTGGACCCGATCCGATTTCATTTAGGGGTCACTTGACGAGGTCAAAGTGGTCAAATTCGAAAAAAAATTTAAAGTTTTTGTGTGACTTCGACGTCGCTGAGATTGTTATTTGCTTTTTTAGTCGTATTTTTTTCCCTCAAACACATTTTGTGCCGAAACTATTCAAGTTAGACATCTCATTGTTTTATCAAAAATTATCAGCATAAAATTCTGCA
>JAQGBH010008124.1:0-10136 GCA_034698265.1 Sminthurinus aureus | reverse complement strand
ATTAAAATCTCACTAAAGTGTCTCATTAGATATCATTAGATTCTCATCGAACACAATGACATTTTTTTATGAGGGTTGTCTTCACAACCGCTAACCGCTAAAATTCTGTGTGGAGTCCTCTGTCATGTCTCAAAAGGAAATTTTGATGGCCCACAGTAGCTAAGGGGGGGAATGCAGGGTGTCTGATATGGAGTCTGGAGTGTAGAGTTTAGAGTATTGATGGTGTATTATCCACTGTCTACTATTTACTATTTAAAGTATAAAGTTGATTCATTAAAGTATTACAATGGTACAAAATTGTATATTGTATCAACAATCAATCATCGACGTACGATTATTACCAAAATGTACTGTGTGTTGTTACTACCAATAAAAGCTCAGATTAGAGCCAACGTATTCAAGGCTGGTATAATTATGGGAAATTTAGGCGTCATTTGTCATTTTGGATTTGAACTTTGAACTTTGAACGTCTGCGTTCATAATTTCCTGCGTTGGGAATTGGGAAATATAAAATATTATGGTATCATAAATTTGGATTTTGTAACATTTCATATTACACATCATATTGTATGACTTGTTTAGATTTAAGCAGTCATTTATCGTTACAGTTTCAAAACTTGATACTTATTACTTGAGTCTTCAATCTTGAATGATTTAGCGGACTCTTGCATCATCCATAATCCATACAATTTCTCTGGATGTACAATGTACAATGTACATTGTACATGGCTTAATTATACAAAAGGCAAACAAAAGGATGTACAAAGTATTTACACTACACTTTGTATAATTTTCCATTGGCCATTCCGTCAACTGTCAATAAAATATCCCGGTTTTCTTGACTCTTGACTCTTGACTTTCCAGGATTTTAATTCCCTATGATTGTGTAAACGGGAAACGGTAAACTGTTTTCTTGTTCCCTATTTATTTACCGTACGATGGTTCACAAATGTACAGACAGTTTATGAGCATGGAGCATTGAGCATTGAGCATTGAGCATCTAGAAAATAGGTTGATCAACATATTATCTTTACATTGCGCATAGTGTTTACATTGTATTTACATCGTACATCTATCATTTTGGCTAATTAAAGCATTAAGTGCAATCACCCTCCTAACGTCGGTTCTAGTTCCAGTTTTAGCTCTAGTTCTAGTTCTTCATGTCAACACCTGGATAAGTAAAAATGTACTGTTTTCGTCAATAAACTGGAATCTAGAATCTAGAATACAGGAGCTTATCTTTCCGAATTCCGACGGTTCTGTTCATTTGCATTCTGAAATTGTTTCAATTGGAGACGAAAACACGGGTTCTGCATCAGCTCTCCCTGATAACTTATCTATTCCATCAATTTTGGTTATATTTTTGCTCTACGCGTGCCTATATTTACTCCTATTTATGCTGTGCTATTAGAAGCTACAAGTTACAAGTTGTAAATTGCAACCAGACAAACGAAAAGTAAGATTTGAAAATGAAAGTCGGTGGTAACTGTTTCTTCTTGTCTTACCTTTCAAAAATCAACCTCAAGGTAGTTTTGTTCCTTATTGAATTTACCTTCTTCTCAACACCATTTGTGTGTGGAACTGGTATTGAAATAAGTGAAAATCCTGTGAATGTGTCTGTTGGATTTAGATTTGGATTTTCAACGGCAGTACAAAAAATTAGCAAAGTAGTTGAAAAAGCTTCAAATTATGATAATAATAATAATAAACCATTGGGATTTGGACGCCTCTGTAGAGTAAACCTGATAATAGGAGCAAGTGATATCCTTGAAAATGGAGTAAAATTTCAGCAGCTTCATAATATTTACATGACAACGACAATCAACTTACAATTTTGGAATTGGAACAGGAAATTAGTAGGAAATTTTAGTGGTGATAACAATGATTTGGACAGTTTGAGTACGAGTTGGGAGGATCGAAGTTTGGCGGGTAGATTGTGCTGTACAGACCGTCGTTGTGGGGAAAAAATGACGGAATGTGTCAAACTTGTGGATTTTTCAAAATATTCATCCGGTTTTGGCTTCTCCGTATTCAGTGCTGTTGAAGTCCTGGAATTGAAAAAGACAAAGATTTCCAGAGTTCCAGAACCAGAAAAAGATATGGAGCGTGAATACACATCTTATTTTCGATCCCTGTCGAATAAAAATGTGCATATTTTCTTTGGAACGAGAATCCAGATTTTGGAACTATTCAATTTGAAATCCAAAGACTTGAAAATTGAGCGTTTGTTTCTGCAAAAATTGAGAATTAAAATTGGGTTGGATATAGAAAACTTTGAAATTTTTGCACAGGATCAAAATTTAGTAGGAGTTTCGGTATCAGTGTCGCCCCCAGGAAACATGTTTAGATGGCTCAGTCTCCATGACAACGATTCAAAAAGTTCAGCAAGTTCAGTAGGACTGTGGGAAATTATAAAATTTTGGCGGTTCAACTCACCCAAACCCTTGATGCACCAACAAAACCTTCGATTTGGGCGTTTCCCCGTCATCCACCATTGGGTAAAAATTGAGAGAAATCTCCATGGTGAAGATTATTTGGGAGTGGTGTACAAAACGATTGAGCTTGCAGGGCGGCTCTTCAACTTTACTTATACAGTTCAAGAATTTCCTATTCATACTCAAATGCTTCCGAATGGCTTGTGGACGGGCTACATGCGCGCCCTCACTGATGGCAGTCTCGACGTTTGGATGTTTCACCCCGCCCCCTATCGGTCTGAATTGGACACTGAAATTGTCACTCATGCATATGAATCTTCAGTCCCTTTTATGATTGGACAGCCAGAAGATGTCATATGGAAACCCCTTCATAGCCCTCAGCCTACTCACCCTAACTTTTATATACGCCATCTATTTTTACATGGACAATCAAAAAGGTGACAACTGCGATGGGATTTGGATGTACAGTGCGCTCATTGTCCTGGCGCCACCCTTGAATCAAGGAATACGGAGCTTGTTCCCCCGCATCCCGCCCTTTCTTCGTGCCCTTGCCCTCGTCTGGATTTTTTCTTCAGTAATCCTTGCCAATTTCTACAGCTCAGATCTCCTCTCCCTCATCACAGTACCAAAACCTGAAAAGTATCCCAAAACTTTTAAGGAACTTATCGACCGGCCGGATTTTCAAATCGAGTTGGTTCATTTACCAGGAATGCCGTGTGACCGCTTCTTTAGGGAGACGAGACTACCGTTATTTCTTGCCCTCTCTCCAAGGATTAAGCAAACTAAAATTGGTGATTTTTCAGGATGTTTGGGAAATCTAGTGATGGAGAAGAAGAGGGTGTGCATCAGTTGGAGAACAATTCTCACACCCATTTCCACTGAAATGTTCACTATTCATCGAAACATGAAAATAACCAGTTTCTCAAAAGATGCCGCCTTCAGCGCTCCCGTGAGTGCAAGTGTGCCAAAAAATAGCAAATGGGAAGGACCCATCAAAGAAATCACGGGCTGGGTGAGAGATACCGGTCTCATCGAACGGTGGAAGGAGGAGGTTAGACGTTATGTCGAGGGGGTGAGTATCCGAAAATTAAAAGAAAGTAAAATGAGGAAAAAAGCGCCAAATTCCCGCTTCAATTCAAATGCAAATTCGAATTTTCAAGAAACTCCACAAGAAAAACTAGAGAAAAAATTAAATGATTTTGTTCAACAACAAGCGACGTATTTCAAAGGAAGGCCGCTTTCTCTTCACCACCTTGCGTCACCATTCTTCATCCTTGGTTTTGGACTGCACATGGCCGCGAGAATTTTCATATTTAATGAAAAATTTTACAAATGCTTCTTTTATCTACAACGTGTTTTATTTTTACTACGAATCAAAAAGTAGAAAATAAAATGTTTCTTTGTTCACAAATAAAAAAATTAAAAGAATGAAAAAAAAATTAAAAAAAAACAAACAACATGAAACAGCTTTTATTTTTTTACAGTTTCAACGGAAAACCCGAATAATTGAATAAATAAATAAATAATAATTTATAATGTGAGGATAAAAGTTCTGATTTCAAAAGGTGACAAGTGAATGTCCGCCTCTGGATTTTTACTATGTCTAACTGAATGTTTTAAATGCTCTGAGCTCTTTTCATGCTCATTAACTTTCCATTTGAGTCGATTCAATTCATCTTTCCATTGATTCGCTCCAAGTGTTGTCTCTCGAATGGATTTGAAATCCAGTGCGTGTTTCAGTTTCTAGAAAAAACCAAATATTTGATGAGTAAAAAATCAAGGATTTCTAAAAAAAGAAAGTTGCTCTTGATTTGAAAATACCTGATATGAAATGATAATTTCTTTGGAAAGATGCTCGTCCTCTCCTCGTTCGTAAAGATGTTCAAAACGGATCAAAATCTCATTTGCTGACACCTGATGCAACGTGAGGAGATGACAGTTCTTTGGAAGAATCTCCGCTAATTTTGAATGCTAAAAAATTCACACATTTTTATTAAGATCTCAATGAATTTGAAAAAAAATTGTAAAAATTCCATCAATAAAAATCAATAAAATTTGCCTCACCTTTGTTGAGACATAAAACTTCATCTTTTCATGATTATGATCATTTTTATGATGAGCGCTCAATGGTCGGAAGGCGAGAATACGATCCATAAATATTTCTTGTGCCAGAGAGCGATGAATTGAAATTGGATGACCAGTTTTATCTCCAGCCAAAACCAGCCAAATTTTTCCTCGGGCGACGAGCCCGTGACCAAATGCGCGCTCATTCAGCGCTTCTCCAAGTCCAAGGCCATCATCTTTAAAACATCTTCTGTTCAGCTGAAATTCCAAAATCGGCATGTGTAAAATTAAATTATTGTGAATTTTTTAATTCAATTTGGTGATGATGAATGAACTAAAAACATTGAAAATAAACAGACCATAATTTCAACTTCTCCATCATTTATCGAAGAACCGCCCTGAGTTCTATCGTTGAGGAAAATGAGTGTCTTTTTATGCGCTTCCAATTTTCCACCTTCGGTTATGAGAATTCGAGAGTTTATTGGATAATAGTTACCCGAAATGGGCTCGTCTACCTACAAAACAAAAACATGAAAATAGAGAAAAACCCATAAAAATTTGAATTTTAAGGAAAACAGAGAAAAATAAAAAAATTTGGTGATTTATTTATGTACTTTGTATTTGTATGTGTCCTGATGATCTCGCACTCGCTTGACCAACTGTCGCCCATTTGCATCAGTGAAGAATGTTTTACTCGACTTCAAATCCGACTGGAACTTCATAACAAATTCCCGCCCAATTCCATCTCTATTATGAAATATGATTTAAATGTCAAAAAACCTAACAAAGAAAGTGTACATTATGTCAAAATATTGAAAAAATATACTGTAACTCATTTTTTTTAAATTTACCCAGGCAACGGTCCAACAAGCCATTCAAATTCAACTTTGTATGATTTTTCATAGACGCGGATCACTTGGCTCACTGCATCACTTATCGTCACTTGGATTTCTGTCGCAGCGTTGCCTAAAATGAATACAAAGAGACAAACGTAGTTACTTTCAGTTTTTAAATAAGCCCATAAATTCTGCTCAATTTTACTAAATCAGAAATCCTTGATTTTGTTATTTACCCTTGTAAATTTTAAACGTTGGCGTCTCCTTAAAAGAGCGAATTTCACCGTCATTTGCAAAAATGTAGGCCCCTGATGGCCGTTTATAATAATCATCTCGACTGACGTAGTAGTGGAAATCTTGGGTCAAATCCACTTCACTATGACCACTCTTTAATTTTTTTGGGAGTCCCGTCACTCCATCTACTGTTAGTTCTATTCCCTAGATACAAAATTCCCAACTCTTAAATTTTCTCCCGTCTTTTTCAAGCAAAATTACCACACATAATTTTCAAGATAGTTTCTTGATACAACTTACGACCGAGTTTTTAATAACAATGTCGTGTTTTCCATGTCGATGGTTTGTCGTTTCACCTCCGCCCTCTTCTTCTTTGTGCAGACCACTAGGTGTCACCTTGAAATTGGTAAAGGAGAGTCCTGGTAAATTTCCAGCGGGAAAAACTAGTTCATGAGTTGCTCCGCTTCCGTTTCTTCCGGGAATTTCAAGCACTGGTTTAGGGATTGGAACAAGTTGACTTTTGATTTCACCTGTAAATTCCAAATCGAAATACAAAGGAGATACAAAATTTAGTAAGCGCCAAATTTAAATTTAAAAAACGCATCATTCTCTTTTTTTCATCTTCATTTTCTTCATTTCTTGTTTTTGTTATTTGTATTTGGTGTTACCTGCAGGGCCGTGAACCTTCCAACCAGATTTTGTGGCAACAGGGAGTCGAATATAAGAATTTGAAACTTCCCGGACCAACGGATTGTACACAGAAACTATAAACCCGGATTCCGCTTCTTCTGAGGTGGGACAAACAGTAATGTTCAAAAGTGGACAGAAAGTGAATTCTGCAGTGTCGCCCTCTAGTTTCCTATAAAAAATCATGGGTCACTAAAAGTTTTAGAAACCGTTGATCGAGTTTCAAGTATTTTACATTTTACTCACTGGAGGGCACTTTGAACCACTTTTTGACAGGATTGTATTCCTTTGTAAAGTCTCAAAGAGTAGTCGTTGTGAACGGCCTGTTTGGATGTTCCAGTGACACCATCATGATGCTGAGTAACGGCCACTGCTTCCTCCAATACAAAAATATCACGACGTACTTCACTCACTCTGGACTCTTCAGCGCCCTCTGTCAGTTCAATACCAAGTTGCTTACAGGCCTGCAGGAAATTATTGGAGTGGAGGACAAAGTATTTAAAAGTGGGACGGGAAGTAAAATAACCAGCCCAACTTGCATAAGCTTCATTTTCATAAGGAAAGAAATCATCTTTTTTCACTGGCCAGGAAACTCCAGCTCCCGCCTGATTCACAGCGTGGACGTAACAAGATGGCGTCGAATAGAATAAATTGAATCTCCCGCCACTTTTTTTCTTGTCGTTGATACCCCTGTAAAATTAAAATCACTTACCGTCATTGTGCGAATAGTTACCCTCCACGCAATAGTTGCCCAGCCTCAAATAGTTATCCAGTGCTGCGTGAAAGTACTCAAGTAATTGCCCATGCGAATCCTATGCTTTGCAATAGGTGGCAGCTAGCATCGTATAGTTGCACACCCTTTAATAGTTAACCAGTACTCACGAAAATATTTGAATAATTGCCCAGGGTAACTATTCGCGCAATGGCGGTATTATCAATTATGGGTAGCGCAAAACACTCCCGCATTTTCTAGTTTCTAAATTAACACAAGACTAAAAATTGAGAATCATTCACACCGATTTTAAGAAACTTACTTGATGAGTCTGTCGAGGTTGTCATACCAATATCCTGCATCCTGATAGGAGAAATCCTTGCCCATTGTGATGAGAATATTATTTGTTTGATACGACTTTGCCCATTTTTCAGTAAAGTGCTCAAATGTTGCAATCTTTTGCTTAATATTCGACTCTGTAATTTCATCAGCTCGGGTTATTGGTGTTGGAATCCCATGGGATTTTTCGTGTGTGTCTTCTTCTGGTGAAGTCTCATTTAGAGGCTCACGTCGATGTGGCATCCCATCACTGCACAGAATTGAATCAAAACAAAAACCACGTGGTGACTCGTAGTGGTTGTAGAGATAGGAAGTGAAAAGCCAAGCGTCTTCGCCTGTTTTAAACAAAAATCTGAGTATTTCGATTGAACGAGTATTTGCATCAAAAATCAAAGATCAAAGGATTTTTAAAATGTACATTTACAATTTTTGGCGGGAAAAGGAAAAATACCTCGATTTTTGTCATCTGCCGACCAAACTGTCTCCATTTCTCTTTCCTTGATCCTCCTCTCTCGATCTTGGTAGTGAATTCGAGCAAAAAAGAGCCCGTCGAATCCCATTGAGGCAGAAATTGAAGCGTGTTCTTTTGAATGGCCTGTTTGAATTTTCATTTTTGTGAAATAGATACCTGATTCTTTTTTCACATGAATATTATTTTACATAGAAATTCAAAAGAACGTACCGAACGGATCTATCTGCCAACCAACGCGCGGGATCCCACAATGACCAAACGTTTCATTCAGAAATCTATGTGGATAAAAGACAACAGTAATTTAAGAGAGAATATGATGGGAAAAGCTCATTTTTATATTATGTCATACGTAAAAAACATAAAGTTTTAAAATTTCTTATTGCCGAAGTCCTAGAGTAAACTGATCAATGATGGAGTTGTAGTGACAAGTTGCTTCATCATTCATTGCCCATCCTCCACTTGTAAATTCCAATTGTCCGGAGTCAACCAGCCGTTTGACCGCCTCTCTCTTCACTTCATCCTGCTCCTGCCACCACCGCCAAAAGAATGCGGTTTCAACTTGAATGTATCGTCGATCCGGGCTCTTTTCCAACTCTTCAACTACACTAGTGATGATTTTCCGAATCTCAACGTCCTGAATGTAGTTTTTCTCTGTGAAAATAATAGTGAAATTATTTTGAAAATTTGCTCCTTGACCGTCAAGTATCAAATTCCAAAGGTCAAGTGTAAAGGTCACTGTCTCCAACCAAAAATTTGGTAAATTTCACCTCCATTGTAATACTCATCAACGGTCTGTAATTTATTGAAAATAAAGTATTGGCATTTTCACGATTTTTAATCCCGTTGTTTCTTTTAATCGTTTTTGAAAAATATACAATAATATTGTAAAATTTATTGTTTTTATGAATATTACTTTGAGCCATCCAACGTCATCATGAGAATGTGGTACAATGTGAACATTTAAAACTCCTTCTTCCGGTTTTGGACAACTCTGACAAGACGCGTATACAAAATTAGCATGGAAAAAGGAACAAACTTTATAAATTTTGATAGATTGCCTCACGCGTAACTGGTTACCATGACAACCAAGTGAGTAATATGTATTATGTATGTATTTCATTTTTTGTGAAAAAAATTGAGGAGAAAAATTACATCACCTTGTAGCCACAATGCTCTTGGGAAATTATACCATGTCCTGAGTCGTGCGTGGAGGGATGTTCTCTGTTGTATATTTTTAAAAACAAGTTTTAAGACTAAAAACTAAATTACATTAGAAATCCTTGCTTTTTTTCCTTTTTCCTACATCCATGTCATTTTTTGTACATGAATTTTCACCTGAATTCAAAATGAGGACATTGATTTTTGTTCTGATTGTGTTTCCGCTCGCAGTCTTTTATACGTTTAAAGGATCCGAGTTTCTCCTTTAAATTTGGATGGGGATTTGGATGAAGATGACTGTAAAGTGGACCCGCCTTTTCACTTCTCTCAATCACATCTTGAACTTGGAGGCAGATGGATAGAGTCAAGTTTGTAGAGAGCAAGGCGCCCTCTTGAATCCCCTCTACAATCACTCCTAGATGAATGAGAGGACATTATTTATTTACATTTATGATAAATGTAGATATTTTAGCGCATGCGCCAAATTTCTCATGCACTTTCAGTTTCAAATCAATTAAAATCATTTTAAATGCGCTTAGATTTTACCCTGCGTAATGAAGAAGGCGTACAGGAAAATTGTGTATGGTAATGAGATGAAAAAACATGGAGTGAGTTTCTTGGGTTTTTTTCCAAGGACAGCACAAGGCTCAAAATTTCCTGTTTCCATTTCCACCGCCATTTTTTCCGCTCGTGCACCGCACACCGTGCACTTCCACTATGCACTTCCTCATGCACTACATACATTGTACTTTGCATAACTGAGCATTGAGCATGCTTTCAATTAGTCATTCACTATCACATTCACATTCAGGTGCATATTGATTCATATGTATGTCAAATTTCATTACGTCAATATCTATTATTCTCAAAATTGGGGTAGTAACATCAATTTACATTTCTCGCTAACGCTCAACTCGTTACTCCACACTACTGCAAAAGTGGTTCAAAAATGGTAAAAAAAAAACTATGAAAAGGAGTGCAACAACAAATGGACAATCCAAAACCAAAATTTACCACAGTAAACAAAAGAAAGTAGTGTTTGTAAAGTACATTTTCTTGATATTTTTGGATTCAGCAAAATGAAAAATATTGGATTTGGGTTTTGGATTACCACATTAAAACCATGGCAAGTGAACTTCTATTCTATACAAGGTGGATTCGTCTGGGCATTTTCCTTTATAACGTATGTAACCAATCGT
>JAQGBH010008123.1:0-10136 GCA_034698265.1 Sminthurinus aureus | reverse complement strand
AAAATTGTTGGTGGTATAGAAAAATGTTGAAGATATCACATTAAATATTTCATTAAACTGCATAAATACAAAATTAAAATGTTGCTTTTACCTTTTGTAACAAAATTACTGATTATTCCACAGTTTTTATTCAACCATTTTTTTTTCAATTTTATTCAATATATTTTATTTAACCTCCTTTTAGTTCAAACCGCGGCTGAGGTTGACGAAAATATCGAGTGGCGTCAAACTACAGCACAAACTCTCAATATTATTTATTATTTATTTTTGTTGTCTCATGAGACAAAAATCCTCAGCCTTGTTAAAAGAGTCTAAAATTTCAACCGCCTAAACTCGTTCACTTTTTTATGAATATTTCCCGATTTTGTTGATATAGATTGCTTTTTAAAATATCCAAGTCCAAGAGAAACAAGAGACAAAAGACAAATATGACAAGCAACAAAATTAACACATTTCCAGATATAATTTGATGACCGAGTGCTGGTGAAATGATCCAAATGAGCGACTTACATTTGCACAGCTTCGCCAGAAAATTTTGGACATAAGCAGTGACATCGCCATTACAAAATTGAATTTGATATGGTGAATGATGAAAACTTGTATTTTGTTGACACAAAATAGACATTAGTTATAATTAATACACAAAATCCAAAAATCCAAATCATAAAATTCTTGACCAAATTAAAGTTAAGAACATTCAGAAAATCATTTCAAGTTGTCACATGAACATGAATCATGTAACATGATTAAAATTTAACTAGACTGGCTGAATTAGAATTTGCAAAAAATCGGGAGCTACTTCATCACCGCAGCCAAAATACAAACAAAAGCCATCAGTCTCAAGTCTGACAAAACACGAAACACGTTTTTTTCTCAAGTAAACAATTTTGGTTTTGAAAAAAGTAAATTCGTTCCTTGTCCATCTCAATTCTAATTCCAAATTTTGCTCACAACCCAGTAGAAGTTTGTAGTGTCGAGTGCCGATACAAACATGGCAAACGGACATTTCATTTGAAGAGCGTTTCAAAGACAACGCAGTTTAAAGTAGAACGAGAAAAGCAGATAAATATCTTTTAGAACCTTGAAATAAGACTAAAGGAACATTAGTTAAAAACTTTGACGTTAATTCCTGTTTAAAATGTGTAAAAATATTGAATGGCGTCCAGATTGTACAAAATGCACGAGGATGTTTCATGTGATTTCCTGTGGTTTCGGTTGATTTTTGTGCTGCGGATTCGTCTAAAGATTATGCAGTTGAATTTTCTCCAGATTGACGATGATTTTCTCAATTACTGATCTTGAAACAAATCGTGGTTTTGTGTAGCTCAAATTTTCAAACGGCGTTAAATTCATCCACTGATTTTTCTTTTATTTCTTCATAATTCGTGAGTATATATTGACGATTCTGATGACAAATTTTGTTTAGTGGTCTGAACAATGAACAATCCGATTTAAAATCATTGATTGAACCAATTTCCAATTTCCAGAGTTCAACTCGCCTTCAATCTCAATTCTTGAAATGCCACGCATTTTTGCAAGCCGGGTTTCTCCAATCTTTTGCCCTATTCTCATTTTATACAAAATAAACGGTGCCATAGCCACTGATAACTGACAAAGTTCCCAAAAATCTTCTACGAATTGCCTTGCACAAGGGAGGAAAACTAGCTGAAATGGTAGACAATAGACAACTAAAGGGGTTTTAGGGTTTTGGACGTTCTTTCCGTACGCGTGATTAAAACTGGGTTGAGAAAAGTACACAAAAACTACCATCCTTGATCTTTACAGGTAAACTTTCTGTCATAAATTTCCAGTTTTATATTGAAATTACTAAGCGACGTCAAAAACACGCAAGGATTTTTCATTGTACATTTGTAAATAGATTTTTTGTATTTTATGTCAAAGAATATTTGTGATACTTTTTTATGTGTATTGAGAATTGGGAAAGAAATGAATATGATTCGATTTATGGTGCAGAGTCTGAATCTGAATCTGAATCTGAGTCTGCCGATGTTCACGTTCATGCCGAATTTTCAGTCATTTTACTCTGTTCTGTTTTTATCCTGGGCAAAGAATTTTTTGGGTGGTTTAGAATTTTTTTGCAAAAATTTTAGCATGAAAAATATTTGTAAATTATGCCTTTTTTGTACAAATCACATTGGCAAAATGGCAAAGTTTCATTGAAAGGGAAAATATGGAGGGAAAAGAGTACACACCGTTTAAACTGGATAATGGATAAATAATACAGAATTACGGCGTTGGGTTTATAGGTATTAATTATATTACAGATTATTTCATATCTTTTATTCAGCCGATCGTTTGAGATTCATTACTTCTTCCCAGATCCGCCGCTGAGGTTGGAGAAAATATCGAGTGGCGTCAAGCTACAACACAAAATCTCGCTATGAATTATTTTTGGTGTCTCTTGCTCGAAAATCCTCAGCCTTTTTAAGAAGGTGTAAAATTTCAAGCCACTAAACTAGTTTAATTCAGTTGTAAATATTTTTAGATTTTGATTGATTTAGATAATTTTTAAAATATTCACGAGAAAAACGAGACCAGCATGAAAAATGACAACAGCAATACATTTCCAGATATGATTTGATGACCGAGTGCTGAAGAAAGGATCCCAATGAACGACCAACGTTACCAGAGATTTGCCAGAAAATTTTGGACATAGAAATGAAATCGCCATTCCAAAATTGAATTTGATATGATAAATGATGAAAACTTGTGTCTTGTGTCAACAAAATATACATTAGTAATTAGTACACAAAATCCAAAGTTCCAAATCATAGAATTCTTGACCAAATTCAAGCTGAGAATTTAGAACGGTGAGAAAATCATTTCATGTTGCCACATGAACATTGAACATGATTAAAATTTAATTAGACTGGCTAAATTTAAATTTGCATAAAATCAGGAGCTACTTCATCACTCATCACCGCAGCCAAACGACAAAAGTGCCTTCAGTCTGACAAAACACAAAACACGTTTTGTCTCTCAAGTAAACAATTGTGGTTTTGAACAAAGTAATAAAATTCCTTGTATCAATTCTAAATTGAAATTTTGCTCACAACCCAGTAGAAGTTTGTAGTGTCGAGTGCCGATTCAAACATGGCAAACGGACATTTCATTTAGAGAGGGTTTAAAAGACAAAGCAGTTGAAAGTAGAACGAGAAAGTGAGATGAATATTTGTCAAAAACTTTAAATAAAAACCAGAGGAACATTATCATTTAAAAACTTTGAACTCAATTCCTGATTAAAAGGTGTAAAAATATTGAACGGCGTCCAGATCGTACAAAATGCACAATGATGTTTCATGTGATTTTCTGTGGTTGTGGTTGGTTTTTGTTGTAGATTCGCCTAAACGTTATTTTATGAGTTTTCTCTCGATTGACGATAACGATGACGATGAAGACTCTTCGTTTTAACCAGTTGGTGCTATTTTCAGGATTTAGTCTCATTGTCAGATCAACAAGAACAGGAGAATTGAGTTGTCGGCAAACACCGTAAAATTCGCTTGTGTAGAGAAGATCAGGTACACATTTTAAATAATCGAGATCTCATCGCCATTGGCATTTTCATTCTCATCCTCTTGTAAAGTTTTGCACAAACATCGACAAATGGCAAATGGAAATTTTTTCCATTTTTCTAGACTTTTGAACTATGAGAAAAAGTGTAAGATTTGAACTCCGCTTAAAGTTTTATGGCATGTTCTGTAGGATCAAAAGTTTAAGTTCAATAGTCCCTTGTACTGGAGCCAAGTTTCAGTAGTCACCGCCGATACTAATTGTCAAATTTGATGAGTGCATTTGTTGGTTGTTGGTGTGCACAACAATCTCAAAGACATTTTGACTAACATTTTCGTTTGGTGAGGGGCAATTTCAATGTAAGATTTACATCTCATCAATATTTATATTTGTAGCAAAGTTGAAAACAATTAAATTGGATTTTCTACCCAACCAAATGTTTTTGGAAGCGTCTTTGACGATTTCTTCCATTTTCCTGGCGATTCCTAAAGCTCGAGTGAGCTCATGAATTTTTAATCGTATGATTCGCTTCCTTGTCAACACATTTGTTTTGGTCGGATTCGGATTTCTTCGGCTTGCTGTTCCTTGGTTTCTATGGCGATGGCTAAGCGTCGTGTCCGTCTCCATGAAGATCCAGAGCCAAACAAGCAAATGAGGAAGCAAACAAACTTACGTCGCAGTCAATTTAGTTCTTCCTGTTGTTGGCTAGACTCGAGTCTCGACTCCCGACTCTCGAGTGGATAGAAATTTCATCTTGATTTCTCAATTGTTGATTTGTCCCATGAAAAATAGAAAATCCATCAGCATAAATTTGCAGTTGCAAAATCCGGGATGGAAATGAATGGGTTGCACATGTTAGGAATTGTTTGTCTGGTCATTATAATTCTCGCGAGTCTGTTTTTCATGCTGTACGGTGCTGTGGATTTGCTACTTCACTTGAGAGAGGAAACATCAACCAAGTTTTATCGCTTTTGTCTGCTGGTTCTCGTGGTGAGCTCCGTCGGTTTCATGTGGCTCATCCATTTTATCGTGAAGAGAGAAGCGGATGAGAAATCAGCTGAAATTGTGGTGATTTGCATCTGCCTCTGGATTTTGGTCGGGGTTTTGATGTATCAATTCGATTTTGTGTTTGGTAAAAGCAACTCAAATTTATTTGATTTAATTTTGTTCATTTTATTGATTTCATTACATTGATTTTTTGAATGAAAATTTCTCTGTTTCAAGTTTGCCCAAAGAGTGAACGGAATTGCAGAGTGATGGTTGTGCCCAATGGAAATGTTCTTCTCGTTCCGATTCCACCGGCTGGTTTTGAAACCGTCCAGATTTTGAACGGCCAAATGTTGACGAGAATCGAGAGGCGTGAAGAGCCACCAGAAATTGTGAGAGTGAGAGCAGAATCGGATCTTCCACGTTACTCCGACTTGTTCCCACTTCCGGCCTACAACCAAATCACACGCGTCCAAATCCACAATTCCAACAACAACAACAACAACAACAACAATTGAAAGCAGAAACACTAATCAAATTCGAATCACTAAAACAAGCGCCCGCATGCAAAATACGAAGTTGAGAATTGGGATGAAAACCAAAGGAATTTGTAAAATTGTATACGAGAAAAACATCAAATACGATTGTAAATAGAAAAATGTTGCTTTTCGTTCAATAAATAAAAAGTACCTGAAACAGCGTGAATTACGTACATGTAAAATAAATTGAATTGCTTTAATTTTTCCCTGCAAACTGGTGGGTTGAAAAGAGACTTTTCTATAGTTTTTAATTTTTTAATGAATTTGTGCTGTATGAGTTTTGTTGTATTAATTTTACAATCTGCCATGTTTTACACAACATTTGAAATAATCTCTGGGACGAAGCGGAGTTGTCTGCGAGTAATATTTTAAATGGCGTCAAACCCACTCATTTTTTTATGGATTATCATCCATCGCTTATGCATTCAGTATTTCGAGCTCACGAATTCCAATGCTCAATAACTAAGGCTTCCGACTCACAATCAAAGAGACAGCCCATAACTTTAAACCAAAAGGCGTAAAAATATAGAAAAAGCAGTTTTTAAAATGCAAGTATTTAATCGAATTTGTAAGAGCGAAGAAAAGTTGATCATTTTTAAATGCGGCCTCAAAATACTTACAATTTTTTAGACAGCATTCTACACATTTCATTGGAGAAGCAGTAAAAAAGATTTGCTGTTTTGGTGTTTGAATATCAAATTGTGTTTACTCCCTTGTCGAGATGGTCTTTATAAATAAATCAAATTGTTACGTGAAAGTATGCATGAGCTGTGATAACGATGCAAAATGTGAATCATATGTACTTGGCTGATTCAAGCACCAACTCTCATCTCTCTCTGTTTCTGGGCCAAGATAACGCCAGATGGATGGTAACTGCGTCGTCTCTTTTGCTCAGTTTCTCAGTAAATCCAGAGTTTATACCAATTATTCTTACCTCGACCTCGACTGCAACTTTGGAAAAACAGGGAACGTTCTTCCGCTTTGGACCACCTAGGAGATACAGAAATTGAATTGACTCAAGTGTTCAAGTTCCATCTTATGAAAATGACGGAATGCTTTCTTTTCAGTACCATATTATTTGTATTGCCCGCTATCCAGTTTTGTTAGTATCTTTGATGGCGAAGGACACCGACGAGGAATTTTTAATGACTCTGGAGGCGATGACAACTCGTGAACAGTTTGATGTTTACCCCAATTCTGAATCTTGGCCAAATGGTGACCAAATGAATTTGGATGAGAATGAGACTGGAAATTCTACCGCCAGTTTGAACACATTTCGTTTCAACGCCACTTTTCTAACTCGTTTCATGTTGTCGCTGAGTTCGAAAGGAAATGTCAGTACTTTTGCATGTGAGGCCGTTGACAATCCGTGTTTGCGGTCCGTCGGAAAACTGGTTTTTACAAATCAGGGGAAATTCTTTGACTTTGCATCAGATCGAGAGCCGCTGTTCCGTTTCAAAGTCCAAATGATGGGAAATCCGTAAGGGAAAAGTTGCAAAAAAGCCCGGTTTTTCAAAGCAATAATTTGAAAACTTATTCCTACAAAATTTAGTTACGTTGATAATTAATACACAAAATGTTACAGGCTCAAACAAAGATTTTAAACATTTTAGCATAAAACGAGTAAAACGTTGGATGGTCAAAACCAAGAAATATCTAATTCGTCGCTAATAAAATGGAGAAACTTAGCGCTGCCCCTACAACACTAAAAATAATTTTTTATTTGCTCCTTGAAATAATTTACATTTCGAAATAAGACTTTCATGTAACTGAAGGTGGGATGTTCTGTTACGAGCAAGCAGGAAGAAAGGTGATAAAAATGCTAGACGGCGTCAAACCAAATCATCAATTTTTTAGTCCGGCTTCTCTGAAACAAAATGTAGAAATTTCATTTGGAACAACCGTGTTTTTTCAGCGGCTTTTCAAATTTCGAATTTTGAAATTGAATTCAGTAAAAATAAAAATCTCCAAGCATTGCCATAAAAAGGATACGCGAAAGTCTCACTTTGCTCCAGATAAAATGTTGGCCTTTTTTGGTCCAGGTTGGACGTTGGACACTTGATTTCCGATCTGATGTACCTACTTTGAAGCTTGACAAGTTGCTGACTTGACTCGAATTATAGATGAGTATTTGAA
Source organism: Sminthurinus aureus (assembly GCA_034698265.1). Classification (NCBI taxonomy): domain Eukaryota; kingdom Metazoa; phylum Arthropoda; class Collembola; order Symphypleona; family Katiannidae; genus Sminthurinus; species Sminthurinus aureus. The sequence continues at coordinate 2,943 of JAQGBH010008123.1, read as the reverse complement.
ACGGGTTGATCTCGTACAGTTTCACTTCTAAACAGATTCACTCTTGATTACATAGTGAAAAATGGTCCGGGGAGAATTAATGTGAAACTGGTCAAGTCTCATCTAAAATTTGTAGCTTTTGGTTTCTGTCACCCTTCATCATTCATTCTGGATGATTGTAAACATTCTGCAAGTGACAAATGTTGATGGTTCAGGCGGCTGTAATTTGATCGAAATATACCTATGAAATTCAAGCACAAAATGATACAAAACGCGGTCCCCATTGTTTTAATATTTTGGGGATTTCGACGTGCATATGGTAACTCAAAATTCTTCATTTGTGGCTTCACAAGTACGACGCGTTTTCCCATGGAGAAAGAACAAAGGAAAACAATGATTTTGATGGATGTTCAAATGCTCAGCAGACGTGGAAATGCAGTGTTACAATTTCTAAGTGTTGAGTTTTGAGGATTGAGGTTGAATCGTTTCAGTTTATTTGTCTTTAAGATGAAATAATAATATAATTCAGCCACAGACAAATGAGACAAATCACGAACTACAATGAGAATTCCCCTTGTAAGTGCGTAAAAATATTGGATGGCGTCGAGGTCGTACAAAATCCGCAATGATGTTTCATGTAATTTTTTGTAATTTCGGTTGGTTTTTCTTTCTTTAGTCACGGAATCCAAATAAAATTCAATAGTCAGAAAGGAATAAATGTCGTTTAATCCATTGATGCATTCAGTTGATGGGCAGAATCAACGTCAACCTTCAAGCTCAGTTTCATTTTATCTTACGTTTGCAATTAAATTCTAAAAATCCATCCCCGATTTTGTACATGGTTTTCGTATAGCTCAAATTTTCAAGCGACGTTGAACTCACCTGCTCTTTTCCTTTGTATTTCTTCATAATTTGTGAGTATGGTGACGATTCTGATGACGGATGATGAATTTCGTTTGCCCGTTTGAACAATGAACTAGATTTAAAATTCTTGATAAAACCAATTTCCAGAGCTCAACTCGCATTCAATCTCATCAAAATTATCAAAATGTCTTCCGTTTTCGAAAACTGCGATTCCCCAATTTTTTGCCCTGTTCTCATTTCATACAAAATAAACGCTGCCATAGCAACTGGTATCTGATGAAATTCCGAAAAATCTCTTACGAATTGCTTTGTACAAGGGAAGAAAACTAGCTGAAATAGTGGACAATAGACAACTAAAAGGGTTTTGGGATTTTTGCACTCATTTTGTAATTAGAAATTGGGTTCAGAAAGACTTATACCCTGTTACCGTTCAACTTTCGAGCATCAAGTCCACTTTTAAATTACCGTAAACTCACACAAGGATAATATGGGGGGAAAGAGTACACACTGTTTAAACTGGGTAATGGATAAATACAGAAGTACGGCGTTGGTTTGATAGGTATTAATTCTATTACAGATTTTTTCATATCTTTTATTCACCTATCCGTACAATTCCAATTACTTGCTCCCAAAACCACAGCTGAGGTTTAAGAAAATCTCGAGTGGCGTCAAACTACGGCACGAACTTTCGATATTATTTATGTTTTATTTTTGGTGTCTCGTGTTCCAAAATCATCGGCCTTGTTAAAAAGGTCTAAAATTTCAACCGATTGAACTCGTTTTTAGTTCAGTTGTAAATATTTTCATATTTTGATTTTCAGATTGAGACTTTCAGACCAATTTCACTCGTTCAATTCACTGGAGAATGCTTACAGATTTTGTTGATTTAAATTGATTTTTAAAATATCCAAGAGAAACAAGAGACAAGACACAAAAGTAACACATTTCCAGGTATGATTTGATGACCGAGTGCGGGCGAAATGATACAAATAAACGGCTAACATTTCCAAAGATTTGCCAGAAGATGTTGGGCATAAACAGTGAAACCGCCATTTCAAAATTAAAGTTGATATGATGAAAACTCATTGCTCCAAAACCACACGGTGATAATAAATACAAAATGCTTAACGCTGAGTCCAAAAAATTTTGTGGATTTGAGCAGAGTTGATAGTTGTTTGTGATTAGAAAAGGCGAATGAACTTAAAGCCTTCCGTTGTTGAATTAACAAAACAACAAAAACTAATAGCAACTGCAAAGTGAAGTAATTTTTTCGTAGTTTTCTTTTCCTTTTTACACTTTTCTGCTTTGTCTCGTAAAGAAAAAGAAGGCCTTGCAAGGCCTTGATATGAGTTTTTCAAAATTTCCTAAGAAATGTGATGAAAAATAACGCAGTTCCCAGTTCCTTTTAGTTTTTGTTGGTTTGCGAACTCAACAACGGAATACCTTAATCTCCTTCGGTTTTTGGAATCACAACCAACTATCAACTTTGGATTTAAGCATAAAATGCACGCAGCGTTGAAAATATTGTGCTCCAGTCAACTAATTTCAGCAGTATGCGTCTAAACCGTGGAAAATTCTCAAACGGCGTTCAACTATAAAATGACTCGTAATTTCTTGAACGTTGAATGCGTTGGACAGTTTTGCTTACATTAGCAGTTTGTCCCCGTTTTTAAATAATTTTAGATTAAAACTTGTTGTTGCAGATCTCAGAATGCTAATTTGTTTTTTTGTGTTGACATCATATTTGGCTGACAAATGGGGAAAAACGTTTTTTTACGTGTAAGCAAACAGACATGAGTTTCTATACAACAAAAATCTGTTGCTAAGGTTTTTGCTAACTAAACAAGTGCCAAGTCCAATTCAAGGTCCGAGTTTGAGCAATATTTCTGCATATGCAAGTAATGTGAAAACAGATTCACAGAAATCTTTAGCTTTGGGCTCGAGTCTCGTGTCTTGTGCAAAGTAATTTCAAGCAACTTTCCAAATTTTTATGGGTTACTTTTGCCAATTGTTTGCTACTGTTTGTCAAGTGATGCCAATTCTTGCTTGAATTGAAGTCAACAACTCTTTGAAAAAGTAGGCAATGGAATGCTGAGGAAT
>JAQGBH010008122.1:0-10139 GCA_034698265.1 Sminthurinus aureus | reverse complement strand
ACCTACATAGGTAGGTCTTTCATTTGAGACTTGTGCCCATTGACTTTTCAAACAACTGCTCAGAATGGACCACCCTATTGAACATTGTACATATATTTACAGTCGTTTTTCCTCAAACTGATGATTACAACTGACAATAAAGTTCAGCGGGTCGGTTTGCTTTGCATTTGTATTTTACATCTTTGGTCCTCCCTGCTCACTGCTCACGATCAAATTGCATTATATTCACTTTACACGCATCATGTAATTCTTCAAGTAATCATACAGTTTACTATCGTATTATGCGTGAATATATGTAAATAATACTGATACACAATACAAAATGTCATACAGCTTTTTACTTTTTACAGAAAGAGACAGATCAAGAATGAAGAGTGAGAGATTTAGAGATTACACCGATATTATTTTCAATTCCATGTAATCTGTAATTCAATATGGTACTTATTGCTCAAGTCAACTTGTAAACAATTTACTATGTTCAATTCGTACATGAAATGTGCAACGGAGATGTAAGATGACTGATGTAATACAGTAGAATAGGTACTAAATTACGTGCACTTGAATCTAGAATCTTGATTTACATGTATTACATGATTTTGTATCAAATGGTACTGGAGAAGGTGTTGGTTTGCTTCAAATTCAATTCAACTAAATTCAACTATTCCCTTTGAACAACAATCACCATTATCCTTATCATTACCATCACCACATTAACTCAAGTAACTCTCCTCTCGTCATTCGTCGTTCGTCATCATTGTTATTGTAATTGTTATAGTTATCGTCATCATCATTCCTGGTCGTAGTTTTGTAGTTGTGGTGTCAGTTGCAATGATATCTTCAATGTACAAGATGGAAGCTATGTAATATATACATTACACATTATGCATTGTGCGCTGTACTTAGTACGTACAACGTACAATGTTGATTCCCTGCAGTGGAAGTGGATTGTTACACATCTATTTTTTTTTATGGAAACCACGGGAAAATGACACACGTACACTTGGAATGACTCTGATTTTCACTCGATATCCTCCATTGAAATCCAAGAAGAAGTAAAAGACTACGAAGACGAAGAAGAAGAGGAAGAACACAAAAAAATATCTACTTTATAAAAGGATACCAGAGAACATAGAGACCTTGAACACTGAACACTGACATTTAAAAAAGGACGAAGAAAAAACTATACTCTACTGCCATGTTTTCATGAAGAAAAAAAAATCTCTTTTCTTCTCTATAGTGTAGCGTCTCGAGTCTTGAGTCTCGAGCCTATAAGTAGGAGGAAAATTCCAGTTTATTTCATAGAGAAGGACGAGGAATTCGAACTCCATATACCAAACTCCAAAATCCAAACTTGTGCATATTTTACATATAAAGAATAAAGAAGACACGGCCCACATTTAAACTTTAAAGGTCTTCTCCGGTCCTCTAATAATATGTATAATGTACTACGTACTTGTAATGTCAAGACAGGACCTAAGACATGACATAGTGTATGACGAAGAGGTTAGTTATTAGTTATTGATGACTTTTCATGATGATAATGTAATGATGACATAAGACATAATGTATAATGTCGAATGTCCATCAAAATGGGAATGAGACTAAAAAAGGAAATTGAAATTGAAAGGCTTGTCTTGAATCTTGAATCCTGTGGAAATTGATGAATAAAACTCCCAAAATTATCTACTCATCTATTCTCTGTGTCTATTATCTATGTAGTGTAGTATGTAGTGTGATAATGGATTATATCACATTATAATAAGTATTATTATTCTATTGTTATTATATGGACAGATTCACAAAGTCATTAAATCAAACTCACGCTCAAACTCATTTTTGTTGCGCAATATGTGTAAATTTTAATTTTTTCTACCTTGTACGTGCGTGTAATAATAACCTAGATTTCACATGGGACATCGGATGGCCAATGTCCAATATCAATTAGCAATTATATCATACCCACCAGTACTAGCACTAGGATAGTGGAACAAAAAACAAAACCCAATTCCAAATTTACGGAAAAATTAAAACCGACACAATTACATCCCTATAATTCCTTTTTCGAGTCAATAAATATAACAATAATGTGCACATGGAGTAATAATAATAATCATGTCAAACACTACAAAGTAGACTATTATTTTTACCACATTTCATTCATCATCATCATTATCGCTATTATTTTTGCCATGTGTTATGGGACAATCTGAAAGCTATTATCGTACACTGCATAGTGCGTACTGCACAATGTTATTGAATTGTTATCCATTATACACAGGGAAAATGGAGAGAAACAGTCCAAAGTCATTTGTCATTAGGTAATAATGAGCTTTCTATAATTACTTTCCACATAGCGTAAATGATAGCATACATTATACATGCTCCATACTCAAGAATATAATTCCTTCCTGTAATACATGGCACATGGTAAATGGTAAATAGTTATGCACACACATAACAAGAATAGTCCATTATCCTTTAATGGTTAAAATTCACTTTTCTTTCACTCTCAATTCTCAAGCCTCGATTATCTCACAATAGCAATCATCATGATTTTTCAATTAGCCACAGTGAACAGTGACAATTTCTTCTCCTCCTTCACACAGATTCAATTGAATTGTATTGGAATTGGAAGGGAAATGAATGTAAACATGTGTGATGTGTGTGCCATGTGCAATCTGCACCTTTGGACTAATCCGTGTCAGGTCCATCCCCACAAAAAAGGATAAAGATAAATAGCTAAACGCAAAATGGTTTCTACTGTATGTGTGTTCATGAGAAGGGGTGTCTGTACAGACATGCAGTATACAATATACATGTCGTTTCTAATGTCGAATGATGGAACTGATGCTCATCTACCTACTGTCTACTGCCTACACAGATAAATTCAGATTGTCAATTTCCTCGTACTTGGTCTGGTGCCTGGCTAATTTTCCTAATTTTCCTATTTTTTTCATACTTTTTACTCTCAACTTCTAACTCCGACTGCCTCTTGTACTTTAAATTCTATTAAGGATTCGTAATTGCTAACTTATTTTCGTAATTTACTACCTCTGCTCTGCTACAAATCCATCAAGCATCAAGTATTAGGCATCAAGTTCACAAACTATAGGTCTATTTTAAAAGATGGCTTCTTCCACCTCATGCCTAATATAAATGTGCTCTATGCCTGGATGTATAATGTATAATTACAGATATTATTTCTTATGGGCACATTTGCTTAAAAACCTTCAAAAAATCAATGTCGATCCTATAGTTTTAGTAAACGGAAAACCAAACCAAACCAGAGCCAAAAGAAGGGACAAATTATATATATAGAAAACTATGCTGTGGAAATTATACATGTAATACATAATACATTATGATGATATGTCAAGTGAGGGAGCCTGATGGAATCCTCTATATCCTCTATGGTTTCCATATGTGCAAATCCTTCGAGGGAGTCTATTCGCTGTACACTAACAAGCCGGCTTGTGTATATATAATATATAATGTACAATGCACATACATGCACCATGCACAGACTAGGAAATCAATTCGTGGAATCATGCTGCTGTTACATAAGCTAAAATTAGCTTCCGTCATAAAACCACACAAATTCAAGTCTCGAGTCTCAAGTCTCAAATAAGCTGTAGCTTAAGCAGAATCACAAGAAAAAGTAAAAGAACAAGAAGGCGAATAATAATAATAATAATGATTTTGTATACTTTATTTTACTGTTTTTACTTTTCTTGTTGCACGAATGGAAAATGGAAAAGGTAAGAACGATAACAAGATTTTTGTTTCCGGATGCAAGAATACAGCCCTTGATATAATCCGATATGATATTCCGGATTCTGCATGTTTTCTGCATTCTGTATTTTGTATACTTGTACAATATAATATGCTGCTGCTCAGGATGATCATGATGATGAGCTTGTGTCTGTGCACTCAACTCGACAGTCATTCATACCCATTTGATGTTCACGTACATGTAGAATAAGGAGAAAGGCATCCATTTAGAACCGACCATAGGAATTCATGCTTATGCATCACTTGACATGGCACAGCACCATCAACATCAACCTCCCATCCCATCTCTATTTAAAATACAAACATGTACACACAAATATATATGTACACTGTACACTGTACAACCTGCACAAGCTCAAACATATAATCCAATTCAATTCAATTCTTCGATTCACTCTCACTCACTGACTCAAAAGAACCTGCATTCCCTATGCCCTCTTATCTCTTGTACTCTCGCATATTGTATTATTGAGCCTTTCTTGGCACTCGTTCTTGGTACTTATATAGATATCTATTTACCTGTAGACTCTAGACTGTAGACTGCAGAAGACTCTAGACGGTCAATATTAATAAAAAATTGCTAGTTGTATCCTTATCGTTGTGTTGTATATTGTATATTATATATTGGATTGGATTGTCGGTACTCGGACGATGATCATGTAATAATCATAAACGATGATGATGATTGTACGAGTCATAATATCATATAATAGTAATCATGCTAAATGCTAATGCTAATGGCCGGACCTATACAAAGGTTAACACGCATTTACGTTTATGAGGAAAATTATCGTCAATTTTAATGAAAAATGGACGGTCAATTTTCGAATTTCAAATTTTCCATACGGTACATTCATACAACATATACGATGTATGAGAGTTTCTATAATAATATATAGTTTATATTCCTATCAATCAAAACGTCATAAATCTTGAATCATAGCAAAGAAAATTCTTTCAATATTCTACAAATATACGAAAAAAATGTACAAAATATTATGTATAGAGAAAGAGTGTAAAATTCGTTACTACCATGTGATGCAGAGTATAGGAAATAGAAATGTGATAAATGATGGCATTATAAATTATAAATGTTGAATGATATGAAAAGTGAGAAATTTGAGAAAAAAAAGTTTCATTTTCATTTTGAAATCCATCCCATATCCCATTTCACAGTTGGTCAAATTTAGTTTAGTTACACTGCACATTTTTGCATGTCACATGTCATATGCTATAATATGTATTAATACTTGATACATGATGCCAATGACAATGACAATGAAAGTTGAATATACGAAATAACAATAGAAATTTATGCTATCTCCGATCTGCCTAAAGTTAGATAAATGTGCACACATTACACATGATAAATGTGAACAAATGATGACGTGAGTCTCCAGAAAACAGAGTGATTAGTCTTAAACTGCTAGAAAATAGTTTCACTTTTCATCTGCACGTTATCCTCTTCCTTTCTCTTCATACACATAATAGATATACATGAGTGTAATTGGGCTGAAGAAGAAGAAGATCATGAAGAATAAGAAAAGGTGAATGAAGTCAGATTCAAAGTCACACTCTGTTCATGTTCAATGTTGACAAAGGCAAGTGAGAGGATGAACGAGGGAACGAGCAGTGGCAGAAATTTGAGAAATTATTGAGAGCAGAAACTATGACTATGACTAAAAAGACAAAAACGAAGACGAAAATGATTCCCATTCTCTGTCTGTTTATATTTTATATACACATGGAAAATGGAAATAAATGATAAATGTACCTCAAAATCCAACCTTCTGCACAGTATACAATAATATACAATTTATAATGCATCTATTATATTTGAAACATATATCCATTATCCCTATCTATTCTATTATCTATATATATAGTTTTTGACTATGAACTATGAGCAAAAACCATAAAAACCATATAATAATTTACCTATAGGTAGGTAAAAAGTACTAACAATATACAATATATAAGTACACGCTACACATGTTACATACAACATAGAGTAATTTTCACATGCAGGATTTGCCAAAAGATAAACATCACTTTTTTGTACATATGCATGTCCATGTTTAATGTTCAATGTACATTGTACAATGAACATGGATATATCTATATCTGCTGTCAATCGGAATCCTTCCATCTTTTCTCTTATCTTTGTTTTCAGACTTGAGACTTGAGACATAAAAATTATGCTCATGTATTATTAGACTCACCATTCACCATCCTTTTTATGGCTACTCTTTTTCAATTTCTTCCTCTCTCATGTTCCACTTCCCGTCTACCTTAAATTTAAATTTAAATTGGAAGTAAATTCAGTTTCAGTTTGGACTTCAACTTCCACTCTGACTTTGGAATATGCAGAAGCTTCTGTTTTTGCATAAAAATACTACTCAACTCAGCTCAGCTCTACTCTACTGATGCTCATCATCCAGAACCCACGATCCACGTCATACACACATTTGAGATTGGCTACAGCACACATACATGTAAAAATGTCGTCTTGCTTTTTTTAAGACCAATTTGAAAAACATCAAGGACCACAAGTTAACAAAAAGTGATAGTGGCGAATGGCGGCTGGCGCACAGATGACGAAGAAACAGACCAAAGGATGAAGAAACAAATGACAGAGAAATACCGAGAATTTATCAGGTAGCAAATTGCAGTCGGTCTCGTTTTCGTGTTTTGTACAGATTGAAAGAAATCCGCCGTCATTAAACGTTACAGATAGAGAGATAGAGAGAGAAAGAGAGTGAGTGACTGGCGATGAGACAGAAAGGATACGATGCATCGAACAATGTGCATGATGATTGTTGATTGTTGATCATGTCTGTCTCGATTTATTTGCATTGTGCATTTTACACGGTATTCGGTATTACATTGCAACACTCCTGATAATACGGAATACGGTACGACTAATGTATTATATACAATGTACAATGTACGGAACGGATGAATAGCAAGTCATCCTTTTGTATTTTGAGTCATCCTTCTTCCTCACTCTTTTCATTTTGCTACTTCTTTTCCTATTAGTATTATTGCAATTATACCTTTTATCATCACTCTCGTATTACGTATTACAAATCCTCTGACTTGTGAGTCATGAATACCGAATACCGAATGCCGATCACTGCCACTGACGTGAATACACAGAATTTAGCAATGCATTGAATTCCCCCTTTATCTTTAGCTGTGTACTGTAGTTTGTAATTTGTATTTTGTACTTTTGTCATTCGTCACTTGTCCATTATAAATTCTAAACGTCTCAGTGTAAAATGTTCAGTGTCACAGCACAAACGGAATTTGAAGTGCATTTTTCATTTTTCAGCCGTCAAACAAATCAAACAAACCAAGTCAACTGAACTGATTGAATAGGACAAAATACAAAATACAAAGTACAAAAGACGGAAGAATTCAAAATTCCAAACGACTAAACTTTTTTGAAGTTCATCTACTTTTTCATCTCTGTGTAGATGTGTAGATACTGTATATTATTCAACGGAGAAAGGGCATAAAACATGAACCTAATACGGATAAATGTGTTTATGCCTAACGAATTTGGCATAGTTGAAGATGTTCTGTATGATAAAAGAAGTAGCTTGATGTCGGTTGTCGGATGCCAGTGAAGGAGATATAATATTATGTGAACGTACTTGTATGTACAGAAACAAATTGCCGGCTGTAAATAACTACACCTTTTCACAAGATATGAAATAGATAGAATATAGAATTATTATGGAATATTGTGATGGTAGACCGGTTCTCATTTCTCATGTATTATTATACCATCATCATGATGATTGTATAGTATTTTAGTATTATGTATGGTGTATAATGTGCAAAGTACAAACTATTTAACTATGACCGTGGTTCTGCTTGCTTACCCAAAGCAACAAGCCTACGTCAAATGTGTGTGTTATCAACAACAGTACATAACATGATACATGCTGATGATCATTTGATAGGGGTGCAAATGTACAATGTACAAAATACAACAGACACAAAAACGAAGAAAAATGTGAAATATCTATAATATTATTACACATGATACATTATATATTATTGATACAATGATCCTCCATCCTACCAAAGTTAACTCTCTTTTTTTACACTTTTCTCTTTTGCACGATCCACACTGCTGGCTAAGGGCTAATGCAGAGTGAGGAATGAGGAACAAGAAATGAGTATTCACTATCTTTTATACGCTAAAGTTACAAACAACAACAAAAAAAAACAACACAACGTCTCGTCTTCAATATTCACTATTCACAATTCAGCATCCAAAAAGTTCTGATCTTGCGATTTGGAACTGTTATATTATATTATGCATCTACTATCTACATCTATTATCTATACACGCATCACAATTAGTATTATATTGTACCCTGTACATCTTTACGACATCAAAAAGTGAGGGATGCTTAAAAGCATCAAAAGTTGAACAGGAGAATTATTATACCTCATAAGTCTCTAGTCTATTCATGTTGTTTGGTTTGATGCTCGAGCCAAATGCCAAACATCAGAAAACAGATAATTCCTTTGAACATTTGAGCGTTTGAGTAGTTTACTATGAGTATCACAGTATCTAAACATAAACATAAACATGGAGATGTAAGTACATCGACATGAACATCGGCTCTTTTTTAAACAAAATTTAAAGTCGGTTCCCTCATAAAACTTGAAAATCACAGGGAAAGAGTAGACATTATCCATTATACATACATCGGAAATGAGTAGAGTTTCAGAGTTTACCCTTTTACACACACACAAGTTGAGGAAAAAATGTAGATAAATGTGGAGAACAGAGAACAGTGAAGAGTGAACAAGAAGAGAAGAGAAGGAGCCGTTTTTAAATTTAAGAATCTTTTGGCTAAAATGAAATGAAGATGGAAAGGAAAAGGAACATGAAAATGAATGAAGAATGAATGAAATGTATAAATAAACGCGTTGAAAGTTGAACAACACATATACATACACAAAAAGGTGTATGCAGAAAAGCAGAAAAATGTATGGGTATTACATGTATATTATAATATCATCATATGCACCAACCAAAAAGGAAGATGGATATAAACACAAAACACAACACACGACCTGTCTTTCTCTTTCTCGCATCTACAATCTCCACACACGCACGCACATTTCATCAAAAATCAAGAGTATACAAAAATTTCACGGAAAGTAAGTAGTAAAAACTAAGAGTCATTTCTCTTTTACATTTCCTAAATACGAATTTTACTGTGTACTGTGTGCGCCTCTCCGTCTGTCTGTCTCTGTCTCTGAGATGTGTAGTGTACAGTGTACTGTGCGTATATGCATGTATGATGTAATAAAAAGTGCAGATGCAAACTGGTGGTGTGTCGTGCGTTGTTGGTTGTTAGTTGTTGACTGTTGGCATTTTGTCAGAGACAGATTAAAACATTCCACAAGATTCGTTTCCAATGATATTTTCATCTTGCGTATCTATGATCTATCTATTATATAATAAAGAGAGTCCTTTATTCAAGTTCATGTTCATGTTTATGTGCGTATTCATACATTTATAGAGTTCTATATGCATAATGCGTATAATGTGATTTAGCATTAGCCACGTTTTTTTCTACACCTTTCATCAAAATAATAATATTAAACAGGGAAAAGATGCATGTATGCGTTAAGTGTCTACGTCTATGTCTATGTGGTTGTGTACATGAGTACATGTAAGCAAATTAAGTTAGTAATCCATAATCCAGCATTCTCTTCGCTTTGACTTAACTTCCATCTTCCATGAGATCAACTGCTCAGATTAATTCTGTAATTGTACTAATGTATGACTAAGGACTGTGACTTTAACTCCAACTCCAACCATCTTCATTATACACATTAAAAATGATGATAATAATAATAATGGCACAGAAAAATTTCCGTGTAAACTAAACTATTCGACCTCCCTCCTCCTCATACATACATAAGACGACACTATTAAAAAAACTTTAGGATAAGGAACGATATGAAAATAATGAATGAATAATGTGTATAAGGTTTAAACTCTAAACTCGTGGATCGCGGAGGAGCCAGAACAATGAATTAGAAGAGTCAAAGGTTCAAGTTGAAGTTAAGGTTGAAATTTTAAAAACTCCATGAGATCAGATTTCATTTCCATTTCCATTTCTAGATTTTTATATGAGATCTTGTTCGTCGGATACGTCGGAGAATTAGAAATTATTACTATAAAAAAATATAATTGTTGTAAACCATAGATCGTAGACTGTAGGCTGATGTACGTACACAGAGAGAAAAGATACCGTAGTCATGCCCCAACAGTACGAATACCATACGTTTTACGTGCTGTCACATGAAAT
>JAQGBH010008121.1:0-10140 GCA_034698265.1 Sminthurinus aureus | reverse complement strand
CAGCCGTTCGGGCTCCAATAAAACTTGCAGAGTCTAATGCATTTAGAATGAGAGTCAAAAGGTCTACTGCCCGTTAAGGTTTTTTTTTCAAATCTTAATAGTATCCTTCATCGTTATTTAATAGTTGTTATTGGTAATACTTAATGCTAAATGCTAAAACATTGAAATAATTTGATGTTGTAACTTTTTTGTGTTTTTGTTTTTTTTTTTTTTTAAATAAACGTTGTAACAGTCCACTATAGAACATTCAAAACTTTACGGGATAAACAAGCAGAAGAACTTAGAAATCCAAGTATTTTTAATCGCCTTAAAAATAGGCTGCTTCCACCGGTTTTCGATAATAAAGCAACGGTACCAGCAGATAAACTAAATGGTAAAATCTGTGAACCATAAATAATTTATAGTATTATATGAATGACAACAAAGTAGAAAAGAAAGCCTTTATTTTTTTTAAATGTATTATACCCAAAGTATGAATCTTTGTGAAAATACCTACACTGTGTAGGCTACACACAATGTGTTGTTTAATAGTTGTAAAGTTGTATGTTCTATTATATAATATGATTATTTTGCTGCCTTTGCATTTGAATTATGCATGTACATATGTATGTAAAGAGTAAAACGGGGTTCTGTCACAGTTATTCTTATTGCCCAATCATCATGCCCAAATGTTTTTCATCTAATATAATGAATTGTCTCTAATTATTATTATTATTAGCAGCTCTCCTAGCAGACCTCCCTCCTTCGGAAGCAAGTAAATTGAAAATAGCATTTGCAGAAGGATACATTGCTGCAAATCCAGGATCTAACTCAAGTAGTAGTAGTAAAACTTATCGATGGCTTCGTACTTTGCAACAACTTTTAGCAATCGCTGTGTTTACGGCACTTTTATATTCCCTACTAGGTATGTTCTTAGTACACATGTTTATCTTCTGTTTAATGTTTTTCTTTATAGCTTGTGCAAATGAAAACGTAAAAATGTTCTTAAAATTAGAAAATGGAACAGAAATTCTTGTAATATTATTTCAGATTGACTTTTCCTGAAAGGGTTTATGTAGAAAATATTAAACATGGCTTTTGTCCTCGTAGCCAAATCAAGACCGATTTGGCTACGAGCAAAGCCAAATATCCTAAAATTTGGCGAAATTTTAGGATATTTGGTTTATTTTTAGAAGAAAAGAACCGAGAACAATAATAATTAATAATTCCTATACAGGCAGCACTCCATTACAATCACTAATTTATGCTGATGATGATGGACACTATTTTAATTTCTAATTATTTTTAAGTGCAAAACGAACTTTAAAAAATTATAAAAAATGTTAATCAAAACAAAAATCAGTTCAATATTCAGATAATACGATAATACATAATAATTATGTTATTGTATAAATTATTAGTATTGTTATTCTCAGCTCTTTCAAAGATCATCGAATTTTTTTCTTGATTTGACTTTGTTATTAATACGATCATATATATAATAATATATATTATATTGTTTACATAAATACTTTACGGAAAAGCCAGTCTTGTTTAATATACTGACAATACAAAATTTTCGTTAATATATATATAGGTTCATTTGGGAGCGGTGTTTTTCGAGTAAATGTTGGAAATGGAAATGAAGTTTTGCCGGAAGACATTAATGTTACTTTTAATGACGTCTTAGGGGTATATTGTTGAATAAAATACAAACAGAACATGTTTTTAGTATAGAAATAAGTTTTGTTTATAACTGGTTTAGTAATAAATAATAACATTATCTATTATATTATGATATTCCCTTTCTTTTCATCCATGTATGTTTTACGTAATTAATAGGTGGATGAAGCAAAATCGGAATTACAAGATGTGGTGGAATTTCTTCGCAAGTACAAGCTAATATTTTTTTTTTTTGCTATTTTTTACAAAATGTAGATGAATTTTCTTCCTAGTTTTCCATCATACTTTTATAAAAGCTTGTATACTGTGAACGAAAAAATACATAATTTATATTTTATTTATTACTATTTGTACTATGTACGTGCATCGGGTACCGTTTATCATACAATTTATAATGCCAACAATAGTTTAAATTGTTTTCAAACTTTATTTCAAGTCCTGAGAAATTCGTTCAATTAGGTGGGAAACTTCCAAAAGGTGTTCTTTTAGGTATTAATCCATTATTAAATAGCTTAAAGTACAATATCGTACAAGTCATTGAAATTTTGATTTAGATTATGAATTATTCACAATAGTAATAATTAATAATAAAGTTATAACAATTAAATTCTAGTTGGTCCACCTGGAACGGGAAAAACTTTGTTAGCAAGAGCTGTTGCAGGAGAAGCTAGTTGTCCATTTTTCCATGCGGCTGGTCCTGAATTTGATGAAATTTTGGTAATTTTTTCCAAAGTTTTTTTTATTATACATTTAGTATGCAGCATTATATATTATAATATATAATATATATAACATAATATATTATGTATTATAGTCATAACTAAACTGCTTTTGTCATTTTGTAGGTTGGTCAGGGAGCACGAAGAGTCCGTGATTTATTCAGTAAGCAATGCAAGCTTTACTCAGTTTGTAGTAGTACCATAATGATCATCATACTCAATTTTACTTTGTAATTAGACATGATTCCATACAACTTGTATATCACATATTATTATTAAATTTTCTTAGAGGCCGCAAAAGCAAAAGCCCCGTGTGTTGTTTTTATCGATGAAATTGATTCTGTTGGAGCAAAACGAACCAATTCTGTTTTACATCCATACGCGAACCAGACGATAAATCAGTTATTATCAGAAATGGATGGGTAAAAACATTTTTCATATTATGCTGTATGTTGTACAACCATTATGTATTATACCATTTTTTAGCTACAAATAATAAGTTCAATTTATAATATTATTATAAAATTATAAATTAAAGTCGACTTCATAATATACTATACTATAATATATAATATATTATATTCTACTTAATACTTAAAATATACTAATTATTGTGCTATAATGATTACAAAATTATCGTATTTCCTGTTTGAATTTACTATTGTTTACACAGCTTCCGTCAAAATGAGGGTGTGATTGTACTCGGAGCAACTAATCGACGTGAGGATCTTGATAAGGCTCTTTTACGACCTGGCCGTTTTGACGTCGAAGTTCAAGTTCCTGCACCTGAATTAAAAGGAAGAATAGACATTTTAGAATATTATCTATCTAAAGTCAAGAGGGGAAATGATGTTGATGTTGATAGCTTAGCACGTGGAACTACCGGCTTCACAGGTGCAGATCTTGAAAACATGGTCAATCAAGCAGCATTAAAAGCTGCAATTGACGGAGCAACCGCTGTACAAAGAAAACATCTTGAATTCGCTCGAGATAAAGTCTTAATGGGTTCGTTTATACTTGTAAAAAAAGTTATTAACAAGCTTAATCTACATATAGCACATGCAATATTATTAAATTGTATAGTTGTTCAAAACAAATACACAAATATACATAAATAATATTAATATTTATGTTGCTGATTCAGGTGCTGAAAGAAAATCAAGGATACCAGATGAAGAGGCCAATTGGATCACTGCATACCATGAAAGTGGTCATGCTCTTGTAGCTCATTACACAAAGTCTGGTGACATTTTACATAAAGTAATACTTGATTAAACTACTGTATTATAATTTATAATAAATAATAATTATAAATAATAAGTATTGAAGTCTTTTTATATTTTGTTTATACTCTTGGCAGTAACGATGTATTGCTATAGTGGTCAAACTCAAAACGAACAAGTTGTTAACTTAAGACTAGCATTATTTGCTATTATTGCTACACGAAGAGAAGAGTATGATAATTGCCGTAGTTGTTGTTTTAAGAAACTAAATGAAATGAAGTCTTGTGTATCATTTTCCAGGTAACTATTATTCCTCGGGGAAATTCTTTAGGGCATACAGCTTATTTGCCAGAAAAAGAACAATACCATGTTACCAGGGCACAGTTATTAGCTTTGATGGATACAGCGATGGGAGGTAGAGCTGCTGAGGAAATAATATTTGGTGCTGAAAAAGTAACGTCTGGAGCTTCTTCTGACTTAAAACGAGCCACAGCAATAGCAACTCACATGGTAAAAGAATGGGGGATGTCTGAGAAAGTTGGTAAGTTTATAGTAGTAGTATAAAGTATAAAAAAAGTCTCAAATTTTATGAATTAACTTTTGACTATTGATGCCAGTATTTCATATTTCATATCTATTTGTTTTGACATTCACCAAACAACATTTTCCTCAAATAAATAAATAAATATACATATGTTTTGTGTTTTGTATGTTGATTCTAGGTCTAAGAACTATTGATGACAACAGCAAAGCTATTATACAAGTGAATGAATTAGGACCTGGAACAAGTGAACTGATTGATATTGAAATCAAGAGAATTCTACAGGAATCATATGAAAGAGCCAAGAAAATTTTGATTCAACATGCCAAAGAACATAAAGCTCTTGCCGAAGCACTCATGAAATATGAGACGCTAGATTCATCTGATATCCATGCAATTTTATCTGAAGGGGTACCTCCAAAAAAATTAATAAATAGTGTAGGAGCATCTTCAACAACCTCATCTTCAAGTTCCTCTATGACAAGTAGTAATAATAGTAATAATAATCCTCCAAATAAACGAAACGATAAATCTCCACCTTCATGTACTAAATGACCTTTGGTATTTTCGTAACATTATAAGACTATAATAATAATAAAATCTTCATTATATTATTCTAACAGTGCTAATAGTTGAATATGTTATGATCATTGTAAAAGGACAAAAATAACAAAAGTAATAAATTATAAACAATGTCTATTTCATATGTAAAAAAAAAAAAAACAAAACTTGTGCTATTCTTTTTGTATATTATATATTTTACAGTTTACAGAGCGATTAGGGAGGTGAAATTTTATGCGTAATAATATAAGTTAATTGACGGTGGAAAAGTCACGAGGTTGTGAGTATTTACTACTCCAAGTCGTAGGTAAAGAGTTGTAAGTTGTGGACGTAATAATATAATATTATTAATATTTAATATAATATATATGTCATTTGTATAAGAAAATGGTCAAATTTTTTCGTTAAAATTTTATGATAATTAATAATATTACAAGGAAAATTATAAGGACATGACATTACACATTGGACCTTAAGAAAAAGTGCACTTGATATATTTTAGCTGTCTCCGATATCATAATATAATTTTATTATAGTGTTGTAAAAACGTGAAGAATGATGCACTTTTTGTGTTCTCTGTATTATATGTTATACTTTTATTTTCAAATGCCTAAATATCCAGTCGCATATTTTTCAGTAACTGCAGTTGATAAATTGTGATTTAATAATTATTATTCAAAACAACCACAAAAATAATAATTATTGCTAAAATCTACCATCATACGCTTCAGTATGATTCTAAATTTTTTGTAATCATATAAAATTTAGGACGAAGATAGTAACTTAACTTTTTGCTAATATTAAATGATAGATAATTATTATTATTATTTTATCGGTATTTTTTCCGTGCAATTTTACAAAAACAAAACATATTGGTGTAAAGTGTGAAGAAAACAACGAAACCTGAGAGTTATTTTAGCATAAAACTTGAAAATAAGAACATATATATACATAAAATGCTTGTAAATCATTAATTATTACTTTATTTATTGACTAATAACTACGCATGCTATTTGTTACATCCCGGATATATCTCAGATTGGGCTTATTTTAATGAGAGGTAGATCTATATTATATAATGTAAATAGTAAAATTACACGACATCATATTTTACATTATGTAGTATGTACGCATTGAAATTTCATGACAGATCTTGTCAAGGTAGCTCTGAACAATAATATGATGGTAATATTTTAACTATAAAGTACGATAAAGAGTGTTTCTACATGTACATATCTATGAAATGAATGAATGATCATGTGTACATAGTTTTGAAAGCGATAAAAAAAGAAGATTGTAATAATCATGAATTTTTCACATTAGTAATCATATTCTTAAACTTCTGCTGTGTCAGTTCACAGTAAAAAAAAAAATTAGATAGATAATACAACGTATAAATGTTGCATACAAGTTTTCATAATATTTGTTTACCTTCTTCTTTTTCTTCACCTCCTCCTTCTTCTTAATAATAAAAGATGTAAAGCAATGTTAATTTATGTAGCATATTATATATTATAGTAGGTGATTATATTTTTACATGTAAATACTATATTTATACCATTTCTACATAGTTCATAAGTAATTCTATCATAGAGGTAGACTACTTTACTAATACTAAGCATCTCCCTCTCCTTCCTCTTCTTCAAATTCACCTTCCTCCTCAGCAGTTGCATCTTGATACTGTTGATATTCCGAGACCAAATCATTCATGTTAGATTCAGCTTCAGTGAATTCCATTTCATCCATACCCTCCCCAGTGTACCAATGCAAGAAAGCTTTTCTTCGGAACATGGCAGTGAACTGTTCACTGACTCTTTTGAAAAGTTCCTGAATGGCAGTACTATTACCAATGAAAGTAGCAGACATTTTTAGACCACGAGGAGGAATGTCACAAACGGCTGTCTTGACGTTATTTGGAATCCACTCGACAAAGTAACTGGAATTTTTATTCTGGACATTGAGCATTTGTTCGTCAACTTCTTTCATAGATAGACGACCTCGAAAAATGGCAGCTACTGTCAAGTATCGTCCATGTCTGGGGTCACATGCAGCCATCATATTTTTGGCATCAAACATTTGTTGAGTAAGTTCAGGAACAGTAAGAGCACGATATTGTTGACTTCCTCGAGATGTGAGTGGAGCAAATCCAGGCATGAAGAAATGAAGACGGGGAAAGGGAACCATGTTGACAGCTAATTTTCGAAGATCAGCATTCAATTGACCAGGAAATCGAAGACAAGTGGTAACACCGGACATTGTAGCGGATACCAAGTGGTTGAGATCACCATAAGTAGGAGTGGTCAACTTGAGGGTTCTGAAGCAGATATCATACAGAGCTTCATTATCAATACAATAGGTTTCATCCGTATTTTCAACCAATTGATGTACAGAGAGTGTAGCATTATAGGGTTCAACAACAGTATCAGAGACCTGTTCAAAAGAAAGGAGAAATTTCACATGACATTACATAATAAAAGGTACGACATTGTTCAAGAGAGAGAGTTGTATAACATTTGTATAATATTATTATGAACTTTATGTAGTTAGTAACATCATCCCTGTAATAGATTAAAAGGATGAACGGAAAATCCTTAATTTTCATATTTTTTAAGCGGTCCTACAACCGGCTCTAATATTTATTACTAATACAAGAGCAAATATTATGAGTCATAATATATTTAGAATACTAGGAATAAAAAGTTTTCTATGAAACAGAAAAAGTAAGTGCTATTTGTAGTTGTGCATAATTTTTGATAAAAGGAATTTTTCTTTAAGAAACAGACTTGATTTTAGTTCGACTGTGTACTCACAGAAAACCATTTTTTATCTGATTCGCCAACAAAAAAAAATTTTTTGTTAATGTATATGCTAAAAAGAAAATAGAAGGTACCCACTCTAGGTTTATGATGATGACCAAGCATTATAACCAAGCATTTATGTGATATAATAAGCAATAATAATTATTAATTATTATTGTAATTTAAGATATTGAATCTGTATGATATTTTATTACATAGTTTAATATTTACATACCTTTGGTGAAGGTACTACACTGAATGTGCACATTATACGATCAGGATATTCCTCACGAATTTTTGAGATAAGGAGAGTGCCCAACCCCGATCCCGTACCTATCCAAATTTAACAAAACAATTTTTTGAAAATATTTTTTCTACAATAATAAAATTGTGGCGGTTATTATTTATTTTTCGATGTTATTACTTTTTACTTTTTACTGTAGGACATGGATAGAATTATACATATATTTTTTTTAAGTTGATCGAGACTACTAAAATAACAATCGATTTCGATATGAAACAGTTTTATATGTAACTTACCACCACCCAATGAATGAGTCAATTGAAATCCCTGAAGACAGTCACAACTTTCGGCTTCCTTCCTTACTACATCCAATACTGAGTCTACTAGTTCAGCTCCTTCTGTGTAGTGACCTTTGGCCCAATTGTTCCCAGCTCCACTTTGACCAAACACGAAATTATCTGGTCTAAATAACTGACCAAATGGTCCAGATCGAACAGAATCCATGGTTCCAGGTTCCAAATCGATAAGAATAGCTCTTGGAACATATTTACCTCCTATACACATTAAGTATAATATGTTATGGAAGTAATAATTGGACCAATAATATTATAATAATTATATTATATAAAAATGAACTTTATTTTTCCGTCAACTTTGAAATTTTCAAAATTTAATAATCACTAATAAGTACCATGGTTACATGTTCACACATACAAGATCATGTTTTTATTATACATATCATACCTAATATTTTATTTAAAAAAAAGAAAGTATAATATATTGTACAATGTACAATGGAATTAGTATATAAAATATAAAATGTATATAATATATTAGGCGCACACCAGACGAGCATTGTAAGTTTTGTACTTTTTATTGTAAGGAAATTTGTCATTGTTGCTATAGTGAAGATCACAAAAAATCAACATTTTTACAATGTTCCTTACAGAAACGCTTACAAAAAAACTTACAATGCCGTACTGGTTCCCCATTATTATACATTGGCATATTGCACGGTAAATGAGAAAATATATTTCCCGAATTTTGTTCAAGTAGCAATATTTTATTATTTATTATTTATTATGTATCTTATAATATTATGCATCTGTAAATTTGTGAAGAAAATCTTAATTTATGTGAGGATGATTGTAATTTCATACCTGTTGCTTCATTGTAGTAAACATTAATTCTTTCTAATTGGAGATCAGAATCACCCCGGTATGTTCCCGTTGGGTCAATTCCATGTTCATCAGAAATAACTTCCCAAAACTACAACAAAAAACATAACGTTGAAAAATGAAGATTTACTGGTAAACTGTGTATGCATAATATTATAATACATGTTTTTTTTTATTCACTAAAGTCACTATCATGTAAGGAAAATTTTTTACCTTGGCTCCAATTTGATTTCCACATTGTCCAGCTTGAATATGAACGATTTCACGCATTTCTACGAATAACTATTTACTTTTGTAAACTTAAACAAATATACTATCTTTATAAAATTACAGATTTTCGTTAGTATAACCAATTTTCTGCAGAGCAAATTTACACGACGTCTGTTCACGAACTACTTCAGTCACCAACTAAAAGAATCATTTTTTTCATTTTCGCACTCTATTGTAAAATTCTTTTTCACTGACAAACAGTGCACGTTGCCATTTGATACATATAAAAGATTTCTTGTATTATTATGCATTATGCATGAAACCTTGTTCTATTGGTTCAATGTTCAATACATTTACTTACATATTATGATATACTATGATATGGTTGAACTTGGCTCAATTCTATTGGTTCAATCCAATTACCCAATAATGCCATTACAATAAAGTTGAATTTTTGAGAGTTGCCAGTTGCCAATCCGATATATTATATCAAATAAAATGTATTTTTATTCTTGTGCTATATGTACTTGTGTTGTATGTTGGGATGTCAGATGAATGAACCCCTACTTTCTCCTAACTTTCTCCATGACTTTCTTTTTTTTTGGAAATCTGACCTTTTACTTGACACACTTTTTGGGCCGAAATTCTTAACTGAGAACTGAGAGTGTATCATTGTTTAAACCTACACTTGAACCTAAGGCATGTTGGATTTCAGCAAAGTTATCCAGGCTTAGCTAACCTCGGATTAAATGTACGTACGTGAAATCAGAGGGGTCTTAGGAGTTTATTTTGCAAATTACAATCAGTGAACAGTGAAGACGTTATGTCGGAGCCAAATACCAAATATATATTATATAATATGGGACGACGCAAAAGAAAAGGGACCATCGACCAATTTCCGCCGAAACTGACTTAATTACATATTCGAATAGCCAAGTACAAGAACTAACTATCCTGAAAGTTTCAAAGTTCTAACTTAATTGGAAGTATTTTAAAATAATTAA
>JAQGBH010008120.1:0-10141 GCA_034698265.1 Sminthurinus aureus | reverse complement strand
GTTATTTAGACCAACCCAATTCACAGAGAACAAAATTGGTGAATATTTCAAGAGATATGACGTTTTTGAGGTCAATGGTGAGTGGGCTGGGCTTATGGAAGCATGGGCTGTAATGGGCTGACCTCTAGAGACCCAGCCCAGAGTAGCCCAGTCATGAATAGTCCTGGGCTGGCCTTCTAGGTGCTTATCTAGACCAGCCCAATGCATGGAGAGTGAAATTTATTAATATTTCAAGGGCAAAGGCATTTGTGAGTTCAAGGGTGGGTGGGCTGGGGTAATAGGGACATGGGCTACATGGTGGCGGCCATTTTGAACCCAGCCCAGCCATTTTTGCCTGACTGCCAACTTTTGTTTTTTCCAGCAGTCGGACTGCTGACTGCTAACTTTTGTCCCATAGAAAATCCAAACTCTCTCTGCCTCTGCTCCAGTTGTACGTATAAAATAAATGAGTTTCCACTTAAATGTGCAAAGGATTTTCATGAGTTTTTAGCTACTTTTAATAGCGCAGCAACTCGAGATAAAAATTCAAGTGGTTGGTTTCATTTCAAATCTGAAATCTCAAACGTCAAATGTCACTGTTTTTAAGTCGCAAATCCTTTTTACAGTAATTCTCTCAAATTTCAT
Source organism: Sminthurinus aureus (assembly GCA_034698265.1). Taxonomy (NCBI): domain Eukaryota; kingdom Metazoa; phylum Arthropoda; class Collembola; order Symphypleona; family Katiannidae; genus Sminthurinus; species Sminthurinus aureus. The sequence continues at coordinate 9,517 of JAQGBH010008120.1, read as the reverse complement.
GTCTCTTGTCTCTTGTACCTTCAACCAATGACAACTGGCGAGTTGCTGCGAGGCGAAAATGCATAAGGAAGTACTTGGCTTTTGAAATCTGGATTCTGAATTCGCTCTGTGGTCTGAAGATCACTGAAAACGGCGTCAAAGTCCATATTAATTAAAACTTGTGAAAATAAAACGACAATTATTTTTGGGCTTTGATTTGCTAGATGTTGAATTTTTAGAAATTTTTTTGCGTCTAACTTGTACACTGCAGCTGAAAGTAGTAGTTGACGTTCTAATTCTCCCGTTGGATAATTCTACAAAAAGCACTAGCGTTTAGCCTGCAAAAGAAAAAGACAGAAATTCAAATCCAAATACAAATCCAGGCTCGGGTACATCAAAAAACTTTTTACTACGTGAAACTAGGCATGAAATTTCTATCAAGGACAAAACATAAATCAATTCCTTTCAACATGACAAACTGTGGCGAAAAACTTGTGTGTACGTGATTACAAATTTTACACAATTTTTCAACCATATGAACAGACAGCCGGTCTATTATTTTTGTGACAATTCCTGGCTCCAAAACAGAATTTCTATCTCGCTAATCCACAAATCTTGTTTTGTATTTTTTAGAAAGGGTGTCAAAATCCATCAAAAAATCCAGGTCACAGAGTTTCTCGTCTTCTTCGCAACTTTGACGCCACTCCAACTTTCTATTTTATTTCACCCAGCATTTTTTAAGGAGGTGAAGTTTGAGATAGAAAAACTAAAAGCTAATTGAGCGTTGACAAACTGAGAACAGGAGAAAATGAGGAAATGAGAAGACGGAGGAAAAGAAAAGAATGGGAATTTTCTCTTCCATTTTCCTTCCGTCTCACTAAGTTAGTTTTAGGGTTCAGTAAAAATTAGGAAGCAGAACATGACTAAAAAAGGTCTCATTTCGACGTAATTTTAATCACAAAGTTCTGAGGTCTTTTCTCAATGTTTTGGGTTTTGAGGACCATTTTGAAGGTAATTGAGAGAAAACTTGAGATTTGGGCTCATTCAAATGGATTTTAATCATCGACCTTTTTACTTTTTACTCTCTGTAAAGTGCCGTCACGGAGAACTGAACTCTGGACACTTTTACTCTGGATTTTACATGTGTTGAAAAGACCCTTCGCTCCTTGTGCCACCAGGCCAATTCAAAGGACAACCAAGAGCAGTGGAATTTTCCACCCTTTTCACTGTTCATCCTCGTTTCGCTTCACAAGGGACAAAAAGGAAACAAAAAGTTGTGAAAAGGGCAAGTCTTTTGAGTTTTGAGTTGCGGAGGAGCAGATGGAGACGGGAGGGATAAAGAGAGAGGAAGTTGAAGGAGGGTTGAATAAATAGCAATTTAGCTTTGAAATATGTCATATTGTCATTTGCTTTGTTTTCTGCATATTTATCCTACGCATTTTCAACTCTCTACTCGCAACGTCAACTGCTTGCTCTGCCCCATCAAGCACCAAGACAATCCAAGTTTTTATTCAGATTTACAATTAGTGAATGTGCATTGTTCTTGTTGGGATTTTTTCAAAAGGAAAAAAAGTATGGATTTATAAATTGGTTGAGAGTTGAGAGTTGAGAGGTGGAACATTTTGACATTTTACATGTTACATTTGGCATTCGACAAGGCGTCAAAGGTCTACACACATGTTTTGAATTTTGAATGTTGAGAATAGGAAAGCCGTTTTTTACACTAAATTCAGACTCTTTAATTTTCCCCGTCTCAACGGCCAATGTTCGCTGAATGTTGATTGGTTATTGATTACACGCCGACTGAACACTGAACGAGCTTTGAAGTAAAAACAAGTGAAAAAGGATTAAAAAGGTCTCATTTGGCGTTTCATTTAATCACAAAGTTCTGAGGTCTTCTCTCAATGTTTTTAGGATTACCTTTTGGTGGTAATTGAGGAAATCCAGTCAGATTTACGATCATTCTCATTCGTTTTAATCATGAACTTTGTTTATTTCAGCTGTATCTCGCATAACAAAAGTGAGTGTAAAAAACACAAAATTCTTTGGATATTTTGACCGATTGTCGATGCATTTTCTTTTATTCAAACTGGTTTTGTGCCATTTCGTGGTTTATGATAATCGTATTTGAATTTGGAATACGTTTATATAATTGTGCTGATTTCGAAATTTGAAATCAGCAAAACTCCGTCTGAATAGTTCATGTGTCCTCCCAAACGAACGAACCTGTTAGCATAAAACCGCTAGCAGCTCCTTTGTCCGTGGAGGGTAATGAAACCGAGCCTGCAAAAGAAAAAGACAAAATATCCAAATACAAGTACAAATTCAGGGTTGGGGAATTCAAATGACTTTTTACAACGTGAAACTACACCAAATGAAACCTTGAAATTTCGACCACGCACAAAATATCCTTCGTTTTCTATATTTTGAAGCTCGCGACTCTCGACTCCAACGGGGAAAAGTTTGCGACGTTAAACAATTGACAATCAAGAACAGAGCACAAAAATCGAGCTGAACATGGAGAAAAAACATAAGTAAAAGACGAAAAAATGAGAAGACGGAGGAAAAGGAAAGAATGAGAATTTTTCTGGAGTCTGACGTCAGTTTTGCATTTTTCTTTACTTACGAAATCCCATAGCAACAGATTTTTCTGTTGAGCAACTAATGTCTGTGTTTGCTGCAACTCTCAAAAACGTTTTCGGTCATTTCTCAGCCAATATCAATGTTTCTGCATGAAATGAAAAGCAATTCGCAAATTCAATTAACAAAATTTGAACATTTTCACTTTTTATGATTTGGAGGTCGTTTTTTGGGCTGTTGTAATTTTTTGAACATTGTTCTCGGACTTTTATTTTTTGATTTTTCGAGAAAAACTGTCTTGTTGAGCAAGTAAAAAAACTAATTTGATCTCGAGAATTACACTTTTATATTTTGGCTAACAAAAAAATTCCACGTTTTTCACCAGGACGATTAAAAACGTGGAATTGTTCTGTTAATTTAAATTATTGAACTTGATTAAATTCTGATTTTGGTCTTGTGACTACTCAAAATGATTCTCTCGACGTCCTGAGTCTCAATTTACTAACAATTTTTGTACTTTTCATCCGTGCTGCCACCCACAGTAAAAACTGTTTTTACATCTTTAAAACATTTGCTGATAATTTAGAAAAATGAAACCAGTCTCACATGACAACATCACAACAAAAAGCAAATTCGTTTGCTTAATAAATTTGAGAGCAATTGCATGCAAATTGCTTTGAAATGGAGAAAAATGGTTGACATCGTAACACATCGGTACACAACAACAGTCATTGTATCCTTTTTTGATAATTAGAGTAAAAAATATCGCCCCTCTATAATCTCAAACAACACAAAAAAGGCTACATGTTTTTTCATAATAGACATTTTTATTCATTTTATTCATTGATAAATTTAAAACTAACTACATAATTTTTATAAGCTCCAAAATTTCAAGTTCGAATCCTTCAGATAAATTTAGTTTGGCTCTCCCTTTGAATAATTATCCAGAAAGAGTAAAACCCAGAAGGTTATTTTATATGCCGATTTAGCTGATGACGTAGCAGCATTTAGCGTCCACATTGTTCAAACCCGTCCAGTCACCGTCATCACCTGTCAAAATCCAGACAACATCAAAATAATAATTTGCAATGCTTAAAATGTGTCGACTTTCCATAATTTGTATAAAATGTTCAATAAATATGAGTAATAAATAAACTTGCCTCCGCCGAATTCCACTTGAGTTCTCATGCCGCACAAATACTGTCCAGTTTTACAACTTTGTTTCCCAGTCCAAACTCCTTGGTACATTTCATCCAGAGAAGTGTCCCCCTGCAGAACCTGTCCGTCCTCACAGTGGACGCGCATGTTTACAGCCGCTTCATAAACACGCGTATTACCACCACCTGGAAATAAATGGAGTAGCCGCTAAAAATGAACTATTTCAAGTGCGGGTTTTTTGGCTATATGGCTAAATGTAAGGCTATTTCTTACCACCGCCGCCGCCTCCACAGGCATCAGCTCCTTGTGGCCACGAGAACCATGAAGAAGAGGAGATTTCTAAGGTCCTGTTTAATTTTGACCCAGATTTTGACCACGAAAAAATAGGGAAAGAAAGGGAAGACCAGGGCCATGTGCTACCATGACGACCGTAGCGACCGTTGCGACCTGAAGGTCCATCAACATTCAACTCGAACCCAACGGCCTTTAGTCCATTTGGACAAGTGAACTCGGCTCTCCACGCACCATTTGTAAGTTCGGAACTCATAATCGTCGCGTCTCTGGTGGTGCTATCTAGCGGCGAGCAGAAAAAACGAACCGCGCTCACGGCAACGCAGTCGTCACTTTCACAGCGATCATCCTGAAAATTGATCAATTAAAATTGTAAACTTTTGTATAAATTATGCCATTGCTATTTTTGAAGTATTTATTTCGTCATTTTACCTTCAATTGCATTCCATTGACAAAAGTTCCTTCAGGGCACTGGTCCCAAGACCCCCAAGTACCCCAGTTAGTCTTTCTTGGAGATTCAAGAATAGGTCGATCCCCCTTCAACCGGTTTTTGACTGTAGTTAAAACAGCCAAAGCATCTTCATACGACTTTCTCCATTCACTTATTTTGTAGGGATTTTGACCTAGGTCATCGAGGTCAACTTGAAGATTTTGACCAGGCAATTTTTGAAGACTACTTTCTGGAATAGCTGCAGCCTGAGTCAACTGTGCTAGAACTTTGAAGTTTTTGGAGGAAAAGCACTTGAGAGTGGCGCAACTTTTGAGGTCATCCACAAGTTGTTGGATTTTTTGATAATCCGCGATGAAATTCCTCTGTTTGTCTAGAGGGTAGTCCGCCACCTCGTAGGTTGGTTTAAGACGAGAGGTCACTGCTGCAGCAGTTGAACTAGCTCCACTTTGAACAATACTATTGACATCCGTCTTCGCAAAATTGAGAATATGCTGGAGAAACGCACCGGAAGATTCCTGAGTTTTGATGACCCATTCTGCAGGAATTTTGCCAACTTCACCAATGTTGAGCCTCTCGAGAACTATTAGAGCACTATCCAGACGAATGATATCAGCAAAAAGATTTTGACTACCCAGAATAATGAAAACACTGTTGACCGAATCACACGCACTTTTTAAACTAGATACAAAATCTTTCCTTAATTCACCCTGACTAACGGATTTTGAGAAAGTGTTCAAAAAGTTAAACTGCCGTCGAGCAATATCCAAATTTTGGTAAAGGATTTCTGCAGTATTTCCACTCAGCTGTGAAAAATGATCGTCAAAAAGACGGAGAAGTTCCGAAAAAAGATAACCGATGCTACTGGTGGAATTTTCAATTTCTAAACGAATTTTTTCTCGGACACTGCTTTTCAAAGAGTTCAGAGGAGCAACCCAGGATTTTGGATTCACATTAAAACTACTGTTGAAGGATTTTGTTAAGAAATCAAGATTCAAAGACAATTCAGAAAGGATTAAAAGTTGACTGTTCAAGTAATCCTGATCACTAAACCCGTTTTTGAAGAGTTGGATGTTCTCCCTGATTTCCCTGACATATCTCGATGGGTCCAAACCCTCAGTATTTTGACTCAAATCATAAGATGTTTTGTACAGACCAACAACTGCCGCTTCGAATTGTGTGGAATCTCCTAATTTCCCCTCGACCAAAGCTTTCAAATCTACTTCAAAAATACTCTCAAAATCCTCAGACAATTCCCTTAAAATCTTGACAAATGTTTGATCGATATCCGAAATTAATCCACCAATATGCTCCTTAAGATATCGATGCGTATCTTTTAAAAGCTGGAGCCAAGATCCAGTATCAACGTTCAAAGTTGCGAGATTACTCATGAAATCTAAATGACCTGCACTTTGTACAACATCATTGAGGAATCCTTCTCCAAGAGAATCCACCAATTTTGGAGGAATAAATGATGCCTTTGTAATTCTTTTAGCAATCTCTGTGAAATTCAAACCCACGAAACCTTCCGCATCATATTCGTTGATAAAATCAGGGTTGCTGAACAGAATTCTCAGATCCTCTACCAACTCATCACAATTATTCTGCTGAATACAAGTGAAATGAAACATGAAGAAATTGTAGATGGCGCTACTTAACGTCTGAACCGAATTCTTAATTTTTCCTGATAATTCTAAACCAACCGCCTGAACTTTGACCTGAGCGTCTGCGCTGATTGTCAGAGCAAAGTCATCCGGACTGGATTCGACATATTGGATATTCTCTAAAATGACCTTGATAATATTTGCTCGATTCTTTTGCATGAGGTCAATCTCTGACAACGGACCACATTCACTAGGCATTCGAAAAACCCCTACTCGACTAACATTAGCGATTGAATCTACAAGGAAATTAGCTTTTTGAAGTTCGTCCGGAGTTTGATAAATTTCCGGAAAACTACTTTTACTCTTATTCATGAAACTAACCACGTCTTTTACATATGAATCATCATTTGAATTTAACCCAGCGAGTTTAGTCGCAACCAGAGCAAGACCACTACCAAATTTTTCAATATTTGGAATAAAATTGAAAACGTTGCGAAGAGCACGAGGAAAATCCTCTCGAGATCCACCAGATGACACTTCGAACTTATTGACGACAATGACGAATTTGACCTTTTTTATATGATTGGCGATCTGCCGCATGAAGTAGGTATTAGCGATTTCCACGCAGACGGATCGAGTGTCCTGGAAACCGGGGTTGTCATAGAATGGCGTCCCTGTTGAATTTTCGATGACGAGGTCCGGGTAAATTGTGGCTGAGACGATGGTCGAATCTCCACTTCCGATTTTCCCATTACAATCTTTGATGAGAAAGAGGTCAGTTTCCATTTGATAGGAGAACATTTTACTATTATCACCCGCCAGAAAATAGCTCAAGGTCGATTTTCCTAGAAACACACGCTTAATTAAATTTTGGCGCTAATTTTAAATAATTTGCAAATTTTGATAGAAATTTTATTCGGTCAAGTTTGTACCAGTTCCAGTGTTGCCAATCATCATGACCGCTTCGTCACTATCAGTCAGTGCGAATTCCGCCTCCAGGATTTTTGCTCCATCGTCAAGAAGTTTCATCACATTTTCATACAAATTCTGCTCACAGGTCAGCGGGTCCTCTACAAAACAAACAGAGAACCTTTTTTAGCAATTTTCAACTTTTTTTTTATTTTTTTTTAAAAATTCCGGGAAAATGTGTTTACCAAAAGGTACACTGTTTAATCTTCTGGTGTCGTTTTTGCACACATAGCCGTCGCCGTAGATTTCGCACGGCTGAAAAATAATCATTCACATTTAGTCATCAGTATTTAAAAACTTAAGGGTTTTTTTATGATGTATATGCAAAATAAATATTATTCAATTATGAACTTACGTCATCCTGCGCATTTACAAGAGCCGCCAAGAACAAACTACACCATAAAATAGCAATTAAAATTTGCGTTGATTTTTGCCACCCGGACGCCATCTTGCGAAGGATTAGTTTTTGATCGAGGATTGATACGTAATATTTTAATCCACTAATGAATGGATTGAAATATTAAATTTATAAGCTGTGAAAGATTTAATCCAGTCAGAACTGTTGCCATGTACTTGACTAGATTGGACTTTAATGGGCGTGATATGGAAAACTAACCATGAAATATTGACATTGGCATTGACATTCGCATTTGATGATAGTTTCAAGTGTTTGGAGTTTTGAGTGTAAATCGTAGTCAATATTTTAATTAATTTCTGTATTTTGTTGACCCAAGTGAACATTGAACATTAAACATCCGTGATTATCGTATGCAAATTACAGGCAACATATTAATCAATCATCGATCAATCAATCAGATCGGCGTCAGTAGCACTTGAACCGTCTTCCCATTCTCAATTCTCGGTCTTTGCCTTCATCCGTACACGAGCTCAATTTATCATTTGGATTTTCAATGTAATTTTCCAATGGAAAAGTTCCAGTTATTTCCAATAAAAATGACATGTGTCGATTTAATGATAATTTGATTGGCTTATCTCATGCTAAAAAGTGTAAATGGGAATAATTAAAAATACCAGCAATGGAAAATGGAAAAGAGCAAAAAATACAAGCTAAACGAAATTAATGTACATGATCAATGATGAATGAATTTTGTATTAGATTACGGACTTTAATTATTTGAGCTTTAATTGCTATTGATTTTCAACTTTTAATGAATAATTTCCGGTTAATTAATTTATTAGCATATATGTACATAAGTTGAAATTTTAAGCAGTTCTTTCCCAAATTCGAACGGCCTTGTTCACAGGTCTCGTTTCAATGTCTGAAGACACCACAAAATCAATAAAAACAGTTGAGCCACTCGCGCCACCTAGGGGAATTCTATTAGAACTAGAGCGAGATGTAGTAGTAGTTGTCGTTGCTGCTGTCTTCTCTTCAGGTTGGATTTCAATAGAGTTGTAAACTGAGCAGAAAAGATGACCTAGGGCGCATTTGTAAAAGGTCACTTGTTTTAAGCCCCCTGAAGAGGAGGGCTGGGTCACTCCAAATTTCTCAGAATTTCCACCCACAACTCGGAAGAAATCTCCCGCGTAATTCCCGCTCTTATCAGTCCATTTAAATTGTGGCCAAATTTTGACGGGAGCTGATTGACCTGGCAATTCTGTGTAGACGAATCCGATGGGAACTGAAAAATGATAAGAAATATAAAAATAAAAACACATTTTAAAAATTTAAGTTTCCCACCAAAACAGAAATTATTTTAGTTTTCAGTTTTCAGTACTCACTGGATTCTTCGTGGTTTTTTCCTTTGATTTCCTTTTCAAGCCCTTTGATTTGCGCTCTGAGCCCTTGAGTTTCCTCTTTGACCTCGTTTAATTTCTCCTCCAAGTTGACCTCTTCTGCCTTGCTTCCTTCAACTTTGACCTCAAATGGCTTGGCCGCGGGGATGAAAAGTTGGGTGCAGGTTTTATTTTGACTGACGGCGGAGTCGCAGGTCGAGTGTGGGAAGTCGCAGTCGACTATGAGTGGAACTGAAATTTTATGGGGAAAATACAAAACATTAACAAAACTTGACATTCGACATTGATGTCAAAATTTTCTTGGTATAAAAAATTAAATTTTTATGTTTATTTTAATTGCAACTTACTCCATCCTTTTGCGGTGGCTTCGAGCACAGCTTTGAGGAACAAAATTGTGTTTTTTAGGTAAATTCTATAGAAATGGATGGAGCAGATACTTTTAGTAACGCCCTCCTTTTTGAATATTTTGATAATGCTCGTATCCACGGCGTCACCTCGACCAACCCAAATCCCGCCTAAAAATGTAAAAATAAAAAAAAACCATTGAAATTTTAGCTACAGATTTTAGACCAAAAAATACAAAATTACAAAGTTAAAACCACCTTGTGAACTCAAGAATTCGGCCAGTTCAATTTTAAGACGAGCCTCCTGAAATTCGTTGTCTATGGAATTTTCCACTATTTCCAGTGACGAGTCTCCATCTCGCATGATCCGTTCGATTTGTCGAAAA
>JAQGBH010008119.1:0-10141 GCA_034698265.1 Sminthurinus aureus | reverse complement strand
ACAAAAAAAACCCCATGTGATTTGGTCAAGCCGTTTGGCTGGAACCGTGAAAAGAACAGACGGACAGACGGACAGACGGACAGACAACATGATAGAATAAGGGGAGCTCGCTTCGCTCGCTCCCTAACATATTTGAAAGTATTAAACACTATTTTCTACTTTGTATTTCATATAAATCAAATGTATCAAAAAAAATCTTCTTACAAATGCCGCAAATATGAAAAAGAATTCAAAGTGATGTTTTGGGAAAGTGAACATGCTGACTCCAATATAACAGAAGATGAAATTTTCTGCTAAGAAATTAAGGAGTTCAAATAATTGTTTAGTCCATAGACGAGAATTACGAGAGAGGTTGTTGTAAGTATAATGTGCTTGACAGATTCCACAGAAAAGAACAGCAACGATTCCTACAGATCAAAAAAATATATTATATAAAGATGAAAATTTTGCAGTTTATTGAAATTTGAAATACGTCCAATTCCTGTGGTCAAAATCAGAGTCATTTGTATAATTAACATGGATATACTAAAGCTACATTTATTCAAATTGTCACCTGTTAAATCGGCCACTTCCGCAATTAAAAATGTAGAATATGACATGAGAACAAACAATGCAGTTTCAAGTAAGGGGAAATCTCTAATATGTGTGAATTTGGTTAACAGAGCTGTAAAGTTTCAAAATCAAATTATATGTACATTCATTGTACATTATTCAAATACAGTACTTTTGTAAGTTTTTTATAAAGTTAAAAACCAATTAAACAGAACAAAACTTTAGTTATTCTCATTTAGAAAAATCATACCTGTACAACAACCCATGGCTCCTCCTACAAGTACAAATGATCAATAATTTTAATAATACATATACACAGAACTGTAAACTGTGATAAGAGATAAGAAATGCATAACTAATCATAATATTACTGAAATGACTATCTGTTTTAGTGAGAATTTTATGTTCTTACCTATAGCAAATGAGGAGCTGAAGGTCCACGCAAACACACCTGATTTTTTTTTTCAAAATTCATTAATGTTAATATTATTTATCTGGTTTTGAATAGGTACGAAAAATGACTACTAAATGTAGTCTTACTGTGCAGTATTGTTTTAATGATCAAAATATAATTACCAATTGACTGGGAAAAGGCCAATAAATTAAAGCCACCACCTCCAGCTTTATAAAGTTCTCCATAGTTTTGAATAGCGCTAATCAAACATAACAGTGATTATTGATTATCATTTGGGAAAATGAAATTTCATATTTCTTTTGTACGTTCAATGTTTGCATTAGAAATTGTTATTTTAAAATACATAATGAAATTTCTACTTTGTATCATCGTACCTTGAAAGAACAATAGCAACTGCATCATTCAATACACTCTCTCCAAATACTAAAGCGTACATATTGACATCAACATGAAGATCATTGAAGATGGCCAGAACAGTTACTGGATCCGTAGCGGAGATTAAAGCACCAAAATAGAATGTGTCAAGAAAAGTAAAGTTTGAACTAGAACCGAATATTTGTACGAAGCCATACAGAACTGCACCAATGACGACGGAGGAGACTGTGGTTCCAATAAAAGCCAGAGTAAATATGGTTCCCAAATTTCGGAAAAAGTATTTCTGAAACCAAAATATACGATATTAGATACATGATGTATTTCATTTTACGTTTCATACGATATCGTAATATTCAATAATAGTGAAAAATGTATTGACACGCAATAATACGCATTACGTATGGTATAAAGTATAAATATGTATACATGCATGTTATGATACAGTGTTCATAAGGAACACTTGGCATAAAATTCTGATAATGTATTACAGTCTATATCAGCTCTTGATCAACGCATATTTCATAATACTTAAATACAGACATTCAAATCTATAACCCTTTAAAATTTAATGGGGTTGTACAACCTCTGTATCTTGTAATTTTATCCATACATTTATAATCTATGAATTTCCCGTGCATAACATGTACGAAAATTTTCTATTTTCTATTAGTATCTTTACTATGCAGTGACCGTACATCTTTGTAGCTGGAAAATGATGTATATATACAAATTTGAACAGAGGGAATGAACTTTTTATACTTCCACATGTAAGTGCATTAATTTTTCTCACTAAATATTGCTCTCCCTCTTGATATATCTCACGAACACGAAAAAGGAATGAAATGAAATGTCATTTGTAGTGACATGGCATGAATTTTATAAAGTACAAGAGGCAACTTGTGCGCAAAATAGCATGCTCGTTACGGAAAATGCCTCTCTGATACTGTATCATATTTATTTGTACATGGTTTGTTTGAACAGCCGAACTGGTTGTCTTATTACTTAGCACAGCCACTGCATTATCGCTTTATCAAATGCTCTGTCACGTTAACGTCCACAAATAAATTTTTCATGAAACTGCAAAAACTTCCAGGTCAAAAGAAAACAGAACATGTAATATTATTATGACTACTAACCTCGAACCTCATTACTTCTATGAAGGTGAAGAGAAAGAAAATATTCAATGACACAATATTTAATTTTAAACATTCACCTTCTCCAGTGTGAATGAAAGAATACCTAATAACATAATATAACTTGAAACGGTGCAAATATTTTTTTCCCCTATTCTTTTTTTAAATGTGATGCGTAATATTTTTAATGAAGATATAAAATGACCTACTGCAGTTTCATGTACAATACGCATTTTACACATATTAATTTGTTCAGGATTTCAAAAACGATTTTCATGTGCTTGAAAATATAATATTGAATATTATGACGTTAAAAAAGATTAGCTTACCCTTTTCAAACTATATCCGGCGTTGAATATTATGGGAGGAAGTAAAATATTAAAAAATATTTCAGGGTCAAAAGTAGCCTGCAAAAGGAAGAAAAAATAGATAATGTCATAGTATTGCTTTGATATTCGTACTCTGTGCTCATATCGATTTTACACACACTTTACTGATATTACATATTACAATTAAATACAAAATAAATACAAATACTTATATTATATATTTGACGAATAGTTCTGGCAATAGAAACATGAGTCCTATACAAAATCTCAAGAGCTTATTCATCTAGCAAAAATTACAAGTTATTGATAATGACCTTTGAAAGAGAGTACCAAGCTTTGAGCTTGTAATAATAGGTTATGTCTACCAAATTCTTTCCATAACTGGATAAAACTATATGTACTGTAGAAATCTCTTAGATAAAAGAGAAATATGATTCAAAAGTACTGATAATATGTTATTGACTTTGTTACTATTATCTATTCATTATGCTATTCATCTTCTTGATTCAATTTACATTTACTGTTATTACTGTCATTGCTTTTACTTTTCTTGACTTTTTTAAAACATTGAACTTCATTTAAAAATTCATAATGAATACCTTTTGTTCGATTTGTTTAGCTTCTGCTTCAACAATTTCTCCTTTGAATAGATACGCATAAGTCTTATTGTTCGTAATAGCAGCCGCTGTTTTTTTGGGTAATGATAACCAAAGTGAATCTGGTGGCCCCGTCAGATTGACGAGTTCTGTTCTCGATTGTGGCACAACGCTCAAGTGAGTAACTTCTATATATTCCAAACATTAGAAAAATTACAAGATTAAAGCATCAAATTATTGAAAAAGTTTTCACTGAAATGCAGAATATTATTATTCTATTGGATCACGAAAACGAAGAATATATTATATTGTATGATAAGACGGATGTTAAAGTAAATTCATGTACATGTGTAAGCGAAAAAAAAATAGTTACCTGAGCTCGTGTATGTATATCTTATAATAGCTCCCACGATTAATCCGTAGATGACCGCTAAGCCAGTCTCATGTAGAAAGCGAATACGTCGATGTTTGAATGACCAAATGGTCAGTACAGTTAAACTTAGTAAAATTGTGTATAGTAAAATATTTAATGAGTCTAATCTATGATTTTCTTTGGCTTTTTCATCAAGTTCCGCATCTGATGGCGCAGAATAAACAAAAGCTCCACATGCTACTAGAACTGAAAGGATTGGCAGTTTAGCCTTTCTCAGTCGATGTAATACCATTTTTCTGGTTTTTTTTTGGATGGATTCCTCCACCAGACTTTATCAATCTATATAAATATATTAGTAACAACAGACGTGAAAACACACAGAGTTTAGAAATTGAAACGCCGGTCGTAATGCCCAATCACTGATTGACATACTTGTTTTGTAAAAACGCACACAACACTTTCACTTTTGAACCATTGAAGGCCTTTATATAAAAATAAAATGCACGAAAAAGTTTATTGGTGATATTTCCAATAGCTGATCCAAGCCGGCTACTTTTGTCTTCTAAGTCAAATCTCAGTAAGTTTTTGGTCACTTTTCCATGAAATCAAAACAGTTTGTTCGAGTTCCTTTACTAGAGTGGTACAGACAGATGAGTGTCAAGACCTGAAAAGACAGAAGAAATTAGTATATTATTATTATTATCACAAAATTAATCTATATTGACTATAAAAGATAACAAAACTACCATAGTTTTTCTTTTTACATGTATCATTCTCTACTCTCTACCATAAAACTCGACAAAAAATAATGTTCTTTAATTATTATCGCTATATTATTAAATATGTTCTTGTACTTGTACTTCCTGAGTATTGAGTATATATTATGGTACATTTTTATCCCTCTGGAACTTTATGATTACATGAGTATGAGTATACTAAGACTTTGAACAACTTGTTTTTAAAATGTATAATGTTTTTGATATTATATTTTGCATGTATGTCTGACTTTATATATCTGTCGTTGTAGTTTGTAGTATTAGGACATTAAAACTACTGGTAAAATTAAAATACTTGTGATATTAAATTAGTAGTCGTAACTGTTTCACGTCCGTAAGATTAGTTTGGCAGTTGTATTAAGTTATACATGTACAAATGACGATGAACGTTGAATTACAACAGCAGAGAAGTTTTTCTCTCAACCACTGCCTTGTAATATTCTCCTAGAATTAAGCTACAGATGTCCAGAAAATAGGTTTGCGTCTGACTGCCAGACAGTATAATAAGTTCTCTCTTTTCTTCTGTGTGCTTTGCAGTAGGCACTAGGCACAGTACAGAGAGTACACACTACACACTACACTCACGGCAAAAGTACGATATGATCCTTGTATAGTGTTTCTACTGTAGATTGTAGATACGTTTACACTCACTTTTAACACAGAACTTGAGAGACGGTATCAACAAAGTATTATAGAAGTAGCCAAGTATAATGACAATTATGTTCGTTCAGTAAGAACTCCAGATCACTAATGTATTGAAAAGTGCATGAGTATTTTTGTTATAGTGTCGTTTCTCGTTTCAGTAATGATAATACACTCCTGCATAATGTATCAGAGAACATCACTTCAATTTGTGAGCGTGTATGTGTTGTGTGTTATATACACGTGTTATGCTATTAACTATATCTGTTATAGACTCCCCTCTCACCCTGTTTCTCTCTCTTTCTCTGCCCATGTTTACAGGACGCATTACACAGGTATGTATATGTAAATTCATGGAGCTATTACATAGTTTATTCCATTTTTTTTCTTGTGTACTTTTCCTATATTATTATATTTTCATTACACATGATAAGCTCGAATATTTCCTCTTTTGCACCACTGCGTACATGTCAATGTATTTTCTACATGACAAAAGAAAGATCACCGTATACTATGTAATCCAATCCTGCCAAAACCTCAAGAGTGAATTTACTATGTATGTATTTTGTTGAGATGTGGCTATGATATGATATTTTTCCATCAAAATTTCTGCTTCACAAGTAATGAAATCAATTTTCCATTTTCAATTTCCATAAAGATCATGTAGGCGACGTCAGAATGAAAAGAGGAGATTCACCAAAATTTACTTTGGAGTTTAGGATATGGAAAAAAATAACAAGAGCCCAAAGACAGGAACTTTTTCCAATGTTTTATCGCTTCCTATCGTAATACGCATAATGCTATCGATGTTTGTAGATTAGATTTGTATTAATATGTTATAATACTGTTTCAAGTTTAAGCAAAAAAAAACAAACAAACAAACAACACAACTATGATTCATACTTCATGGTTCACGGTAATCATACGTAGACGTTAGAACACTCATACATGAATAGCATAAATTATCTATGCAAATTATGGTTATTAAAGGTATTACTCAATCATAAAATGTGTTTTGTTTATGTTCCTAGGTAATTGAAAAACATGGGCTTCATACATGTACATAATATTATTATGGTAAAATTTTAACCACTAAACGTATTGTGTCTATAAACTGTGTTGTATGTTTTTAAAAACTGAAAAATCATTAATTGTATGACAAAGTATCTTATCGATTTCTATGTTGTACTTTACTGCATCAGAGAAAATAACACAACAAGATACAGATTTTTATATGCATGTAAAATGTACATTGTACATAGGACCAGAAAAATCTACAAAACATAAGTATATTTACGCGATTGGATTGTATGGAATAGAAAAAGGGAAAAGTGTATAGAAACACCAAAACGCATAGGATCATGTGCACAGCTCATGATCCTATACGACAAGTAAACTTTTCCTATTGTCAGCATACATGATATGTATTATAGTACTTGTTAGATTTAGATGCGCTACAACTTAGGAAAAAGTACATCTAATACTGAACGCATAGTGTATAAAACGTAAAATCCCACCATTGACATCTGAATGTACAGTTATATGGGTGCAAGTGTACACCGTGTGTCGTGTATGTATATTGCATGTAGTACATACATAAATTTACATGCATGCTAGACATCTTCAGAAATCACTAATATACCAATGCTCCAAAGCACCGAATAGCTTGGATAAAATTATATTATTTAGCAAAACTATAACTGTTAAATATTGGACAACTAGACAAGGACAGTTCAATAAAACATCATATACATTATACATGCTTGGATAAGTAAGTAAACGACAGCCTATAAATGAGTTTTTTTCATGAAATTTTGTGCTTTGAAAGAAACCTTGTATAATGAACAGGATAAAAATCTTTCCATGGTTAACGTTTAATAATTTTTAATCCAAATACTACTTTCCCGGTTTGGATGTTTTCATGGTGTCTTTTTAAAGGGACTTTTGTTAACTTCAGTTGACTACCTGTACTTAAACATATTACATCATATAGACACTAAAATTCTATCCAGAACTTACAAGTTTCAATTTATACTTTGTCTTCAGGTACGAGTTGAGACTACGTATATTGTATGTGTTATATTTGCATACATCAAGCAACAAAGCAAAGAGTCGATTGTATCGATATTTAGTATTTATCATTTATCATGTATGAATATTGTATGAAGGATGAACACTGAACATATAACACTGTACGTTATCCATTGAAAACCTGCTTATGCATCATATATTAGTATAAAGTTCCATAAACAATAGTACTATTATACACGGTACTTAATTCATACAACTTTTCTGTCTAATGTCTATATCAAGTACAATAACCTTATTATTATCGACTCAAGATACATTAAGGAAATTAGTTTAAGGAGGTTTAAGTCGTCAATACATAAAAAATAGGAGCGTACACTCAATATATTATATTCTATCATTTAAATATCAATGGCCTGTTCTGGATAAATATAAATTGATGTAATCTTCAAGAAAGAAGATGCTAATGAGTAAAGTGTATGTACTTGTGCTACTCATCACATGTGTATACTTATACTTTGCATTAGAAATGGCAATACTTCTTCTGAATATAATATTATATATCCTTAATCCGTCCATAGATTACAACGAGAATGGTCTACTGTTGCTGATTTCTAGGCAATACATTTGACCGTATACAGAATAATACACTACATGTAAATTATTAAATAATCGTGTGTGACTACCTATGTGTGATATCAAACACGAAAGCACATTGTTTGAAGTTTGAATTGTATTGAAAATTTTGAAATGTATACGAAACGGCACGCAAATATTCATGTGAATAATTAAATACAATAGTATATGTCATACTATGAAACAAATACATACATAAACTTTAAATGAATGCAGTATAATATGAAGTATGAAGTGCGAAGCACGGATGGATGGAAGGATATAAAGCATGGAAACTATAACAGGTTTCAACGAACCAAAAATCAAAAATGTCTCCAATTTCAACAGCATAACATTGATGTGTATTATGTATTATGTTATGGAAAAAAAATTCATACACTGTTTTGTTATATAACAGAACTTGTTCCTTACATTCAATACATACCAAAGTACTGCATGGGATATATTAGTACGGAAAGTGGCTGTTTTTTGTGAAGTTTGTTAATGCGTGTCTTTGAAAAATACATGATACTTTCGATTCTAGTTTCTAGTGCACGAAACTATAGTCATTAAACATGTGAACTAACCCATTCAGTATCCTCTAAGGGCACGTGGCACAGAAAAATGTCAAAAGTCAAAACTCAGTATATTAACATATGACATAGAACATGACATGTCAAGTGTAACAGTGACCACTGGAGTGACCTTACTAGCAGGATTTGAAAAAGTTGACCTGGATGACCATTAGACAACTACGGTTTGCGGAAATCTAGTCACTATAATGCTTATATAGATCTATGCCTTAATCCTTAATTCCAATAATGTTTTACATGATTTGTTTAAATGTTTAGTTGTGGGATTACAGGTTCCAAAGGAAGAGAGAATCATAATGTCTGTCGTCTCCTTCTTCTTCTAACATGTTAGTATGTCTTGGTAAAGTACAACGACGAGAAACTTATTAACTTTTTGATAAGATGGACCAGCAGTTGACCTCGACCCTGATCAAATTTCATTATGATACTGTTGCGTAACGTGCGAGTTACGTTTACGCTTTCGTTTTTGCTTCCCTCGAGTCATAAATACAGAAAAATCTCTGAGGATTTTTGTTCCTTAACTTGTATGAATGACTCATCTATATATATATATATATATGTATTTATCAACTAATTTAACCACGTAACTGATCAGTGTTTATGATTTTACTCTGGTAAAGTATACACATATATATCCAATAGGCTATAGATTATTTTTCACACTTTACACTTTAGTAAAATTTTTCAAATACAAAATAAACATATTATGCGTACCAGCTACCATATCATGCATTATTCATTATATCATCGTTGAAGCACACAATGTGTATTTTATTAAATATCAAATAAATGGTTACCTTTTAGCTGTAGATGCACTGCACAGATGAACTGATGTTGTTAAAATGATTCCAGGGCATTAACTCCACGCAACTTACTCATTGGGTAGCACACAAAGTCCATGTTTTTTTGTACACATGCAGTAATCAGTTATATATTATATATTTTATTAATTAAACTCGTATTGTTTAGTATTAACTATTACTGCTCCTCTTTTATAGTTTTATAGGATTTCACAAAACGCTGTAAATATTAATCTGTAGTTAGTAGTTTTTGACATCAATAAGAAGTGGCAGAAGTGTAATGTTTAATGTATACTTTAGACTTGTAGGTGTCCTCGTTTAGTTAAATGAGTACAAACTTGATTAATAATTTATCAAGATTATTGAAAAGTTTCCATAACTCACATGAACACGGAAGTATTTTCTAAATTGTAATTTTTAGAACCAGGACTAAAGACTAAATTACTGCTATTCAACACTTAACACTGAATGAACTTTAGATTTAAGTACACTTTAAATAATTAAACACATATAGGCAATGATTGATAGTTAGTAAGTAAACGTCTAGAATCAGGAACTAAATTTTGTCAACAATTAGAGAGACACTTCGTATTCACACGATAATATTATTTAAATACCTCTAAATGAATTAATACTTTTACACTGTACTTTTAGTATGACGAATAAAACAAACTCTAATAATCTAAAATAATCACGAATATTAACTCTGATTAAACACACGTGAACTGTTGAATAGATATATACATTTTATATCAAATTACTTATAATATTTTATGTTTCTATTTGTTTTGATTTAGAATTTAGAGAAGAGATAATAATAATATTATTATTTTTTATCAGCGAGTTTTTACATGACTCTCTACTCTCGTTCAAAATTGATACGTAAGAATTTTTTGTGAGAATCATTACATCAA
>JAQGBH010008118.1:0-10144 GCA_034698265.1 Sminthurinus aureus | reverse complement strand
GACTGGACGGAGGACTGCCCAAAGGAAAATATTTCCTCAGAATCAACTACTGTAAATATTATTTTTTCAAATTTCCCATACTTTTTTTCCCGCCTTAATTCAAAATTCAAAATTGACCTCAGATTGGATTTTGAAGATGCAAAAGGTCAGATTTCAAATCATTAAAAATTTTGAATTTTGTTCGTTTTATCTTTTCAGCGTATCCGGTGAAGCCGTTTGGCGGGACAAAGTCCATTGTGATTGCGACGACGTGTCTTTTGGGTGGGAGGAACCATTTTTTGGGTGTGGCATACATGATGATTGGTTCCGTTTCTCTCGTTCTTGCGATCCTCTTCTTTTTCGTCCACATCAACTACAGCAATAAAAAATTGTAAGTTGTCACTCTGTTTTTCCTCCTTGTTTTTTTAGTGGGATTGAATAATCCAAATCTGAATGGGAATGACGACGAATCGGAATGAAACAAACTGATTTCATTTATAGGAATTTTGTAATTCCTAGCGCGAGCAAAAAAGAAGGAGGAGTAGGAGGAGCAATGAATGGGAATGGGGAGGAGCAGGAGCATCCGGGTGAAGATGGATTCAAAGTGATTTTGCCAAGTCGAAAGTCATCGCCAAAAAGTCACGGGATGCATCATCGACCTCTTTAACTTCCCAGTTTTCCAGTTATCAAATTTATTTTCTTCTTTTTTTCATCATTCATAATTTGACTCTTTTTATCTTGTTTTTATTTTGAGGGGAAAAGGTTTTGAATAAAACTTAAAAGTTACAATTTTGAAAACTTTATTTTTTGATCAAGTCGGAATTTAGTGAATTCAATTTTGTTTTCTGGGTTTTGAAATTATTTTAGTATAAAAAAAGCAATTTTGTTGATTTTAAGCCGGCGTCTCAGTTGATTGTTTTTCCCTCAGTTTGTCCAAAATGGCGGAGATGTGATCAAAACGCGGTCGGGTTTTTGGGTCATTTTCCCAGCAAGGATAAATCAAGGATGCAAACCTGTTTATAAAAATGGGCAAATGGTCAAGTAAGGCAGAATACAGAACGTAAATAGTGTAGTTTTAAATGAGGATGTGAAAAAATTGTACAGTTGGTGAGAAATGGTGTGTGGGCAGTCCATCCGGAACCCGTTCCGCAGACTCTCCACAAATTCAATGTCCCAGCTCAAGTTGGAAAAGGGAACTCGGCCGAGGGAATAAATTTCCCAGAGCAAAACGCCGTAGGACCAAACATCCGATTCGCAGGAAAATTCCAAGGATTCCAACGACTCCAACTGAATACAAAACAACGGATCGTAAATCATGAATTGAAACAGGATTTTCAGCCTCATCTTTCCAACACAGAAAACGGGGTCCGAGGTTAGTCTGCCTCAGGTCACAAAACCAAACGCATTTTTTGGGTCGGAGTTTGAAGTAACGCAAGACTTGAAAAGTCTGGATTTACATGTGAAAGCGTATTTTAGTTGCTATTAAATCCACTTACGCTCATCCATCTGTAAAAAGGCAAAATACATTTGCATTTAAATTTCGAATCGTTTAAATGAATACAAAATGATTTATATTGAACAAGTGAAAGAGAGAAAGAGGGAACGAACCGAAAGGGAAGCGGCTCCTGCAAATTCATCAATATGAAAACAGAACAATTTTAGCCGAATTCATCTTGTTTAGTGAGCAATAAAAAAGAAATGTAAAGCTTGGAAATGGACCCTACCTCGCTCTGCTTCATGTAGGTGGAATAGGATAGGAGTTGCCGAGACAACCCAAAGTCCGTGATTTTGGCAGTTCTGTCTGCAGTCAAGAGGACGTTTCGTGCAGCCAAATCTCCGTGAATCACCTGCACAAATTCAAGTTGCTGCCATTTGAAAGTCTCGCGCTTGATTTAATTGGTTTTGAAAAGAATTTATGGTATTTGGCTCTTACTCGTTTTGATCCGAGATAATTCATTCCCTCGGCAATTTGGAATGCCCACTCGTGCAGCATGTGGAGAGTGAGTGCATCATCACTGTAAACAGGAAACAGGATGAAATTCTACATAATCTGTTTTTGTGACACAGTATATTGGTTGAAAACTCCTTACTTTTGGTAATTCCCCGTGGACTCGGTTCTGTTTTTGGAAAAGTTGTGTCGATGTTTCTGAATGAAAGCCAAGAGATTTCCGCCCTCACACAACTCCACAAAGACGTAGATCGCTCCTGTGGAAAACATGTGCCAAATGATTAAATTTAACTCAGATTCGGGACACACAACAAAAATTGATTACCTCGATGAATATTTTTCGTGTAGGCGCCCACAAATTCAATGAGATGCGGATGTTTTCCCAAGTACATGAGGATTTTCAGCTCCATGATCAGCGATTTAAAGTGGATTTTGTCACAGTCTGGTTTCACGGTTTTGGCAGCCACCGCTCTGTCTTTCACAGTCGCCTCCATCACCATTCCGAATTCACCACACCCCAACAGCGCATCTCGACCTGTCTCAACCAAAATTCGCAACATTTATTTAAATCATGCTAAAAAGCGACTTTGTATTTGGTGGGAAAAAAACACATACGGATTGAAAATTCTCCAGGCGGGATTTCAAATTCGTTGTTGTACGGAAGAGTCATCGCTGGGGAATCTTTCTCTTCATTCAACTTACTCGCGTCCACCCCTTCTCTGAAATCTTTCAGCTCCTCAGCCGTCAACATCTACAAAAAAGACGAGAAAAATATAGTAAACATGCTTTTTCTGCAGTAAAGTTAAGACCAGAAGGTCAGTTTTCAAAAACCTCTTTTCTGAGTCGAGAGCGAGAATACAAAACAATAGCAAGGAGGAGGAGGATGAAAAAGATGAGCGTGGGCAGTCCAACGACGAGCAAAAGGAAGACCGAATCCGATGCACTAAACTCAACCAGGAAATGCCTCTCAATTGTACCGTAAGGATTTTGGGCCACACAGGTGTATTTTCCCAAAGAGGACTCCTCCACCTTACGAATTTCGTAGGAAGCTGTTTTCAACTGGGTCCAGCCAGTCTTTCCCAATTTTACCCCGTCCTTTTCCCACCACACTTGAGGAATCGGATCTCCGTCAGTCACACAGGAGATCGTCCGGTTCAACGAATCCCGAGGGAAACTAAACTTTTCATTGGAACCTACAAAAGTTGGTGCAGCGCCATCTGTGGATCAAATCATCGAATGAATGAATTTGTTCCTTTTCACACGTTTAAATTGACTAAATCCTTCGCTCTTTCAATTTGTGCAAATTGTTTCTGTACCTGTGACTTTGACTTGCACTGCAGAGTGACGCCAGGTGTCTGTCTGCCAGAGGGCGCCCATGCACAGAATTTGTACCACGTCGCTTGTCAGCTGGAGTTTAAGTCGAGAGCTGTCGTAGACTCGCAGTGGATCGTCCGAGACAAAGTCGTCCTTGAAAACTGGATAAAAACAAGTGGTCAGAACTTGGGTTGAAATCGGTAGGACTAGCAAATTGATACAGAAAATAGAAAGACTTACTCATTTTTCGGACTCCCTGTGAATTCTGGGAAAACCAAAGGATGGGTTTTCTGTTGATGGTGTACGTGTTTTGGATGTCGCAAACAAACTCTGCTGTTTGATGCGTATAGATGGCGCTTCCTGGTCTCGGTCCGACTTGTTCAACACGTATAAATAAGGCACCCGGAACGGCTTGGAACGGAAGAGGCGGCTGAACTAAAAGCCCGACAAAGAAGAATATTAAAAAATGCACACTCCGTTTTTAAAGGCGTAAAGGATTTTCGGTGGAAGCTTACAAGACCCCGCAGGAAAAGGATATTTCGAATCCGTAAATGGACTCGTCGTGAATTCGGTGAACTTGAAACTGTCTCGAGTTTCACAAAAAGCCACTCCGGTTCCACGCGCTGGATCAACGACCAACTCAAATGCAATGCTGCGATCTGTCGGACGGTTTCCTTTGAGCACAAAATAACTGCGATTCGCAAACACCTGAAAACCAAATTTCCTTTGTTTGTTTTGCTAAATGAAATCAAAGATGAATTAAATAGAAAGAGAATGTTTAGTTTGTGATGTAAAATGTTTACAGGAAGTGCGAATTCCCTAGCGAAATTGAGTTCAGCGAAGGACTGCTGTCTGTAGCCCACGACGAAGAGGGATGCATTCGGCTGGGCCTCGTCAAAACTGCACGAGATTCTCGCAAAATGGAGACCGTTTTCATGTACCAGCTGGTCGAAGGAGATGCTCAAGAACTCGACCGCCTCGGCAACTGGCTGTTTTAGCAGATGAACACCATAAATTGGCACACCTTTATTCACAGGCACCTCCTCCGCTGCGCCCGTTTAATTAGCAACAGCCAACAAATTAACACCATTATTTTATCCGTGTAATCAAAATTTGTCAATTTAGTTTGGATATGTATTTATTTTATTCGGCGTACCCTTTGGATGTGCCTCCCAAATGGCTATTTTCCCGCTGGTGGAGATGGCGCTACACTGAAACTGAATTGTTGTCAGAGCATCCGCATTTTCTAAGCCGACGTCCTGCGCGAGTATTTTAAAGCCGATGGTTGGGTCAAAGGTCACTGAACCTTGGGCCACGGCAGACCAATTGTTCCGAGTTGCCACTGATGCGTTTTTGAATCTCAATGTGACGTTGGTGGTGAAGTGAGAAGTTCGACATGGGATCAAAATGACGGACCCATTTGAAATCTCTGATTTATAAAGCGGCTTGAGCGTGTGCTCGTTTTCCATAAAGGAAATTTCATTCTCAAGTGACGTTTCTAGGCAGAAAACGAAAAATAGTAAGAGAAGAAAGACGCGGGAAAAACGGATTAAGTTTGATTCGGTAAAAAATATTTACTAAAAATCCTAAAAATATCAACTGGTGTAAAATTGTGAGTACCTTGGAAAAAGAAGTAAAAGTCCTGGAATTTGCGTGTATGGTTCAGTTTCATTCCACGGATTCTAACTCTACCTGTTCGCGGGTAGACGATGGGACTGGTCAGATTTCTCTGGAAAAACGGTAGAGGTCTCTCCTGTTCCTCGTTCATCCGCATGTAAGTTTTGTACTGCTGGAACAGAGTTTGGATGCTCGTGATGGTCGCATTCAAACCAAAGGATTTGACTTTGATTCCGTGCGTCTCGTTTGCATTTGCCTCATCCGTGATCTCCACCACATCCCGCCACAGAAACACATTCACTGCTTCTGTCGGCTGCACCAGTTTACACACAAATCAACAAGCGCATTAAAGTTTCAGTCATTCTTTCATTTTCTGGAAAGAACGTGGAAAAAGTTGTGAAAAAATATTTACCCGGAATCCGTCAAAATCCAGGTCTAGCAGATACGGCGCTGTGCAGTTTAAACTTAGAACTGGAGAACAACAAAGGTCAAAGGTCAGAGGCCAAGTTGGGAAGTTTTAGCTCAAAACTGAAAGAAACTTTGGCTTTGGGCATACCTGAAAAATCTCCAATGATTTGAAAAACGTTTTTGCCTCGGACCACACACGAAGCAGGGTTTTTGTGGAGAAAAGTGACATTGCACCGCGGACTGGAATTGATATTTTCCAGTATTTTGTGCTGAACAAGAGGAAAACATCCCGAGGAAGAAATTGCGGAATTCTCGACCAGTTGACTCACGACCTCCTCAAAAGTTGCACAAAATATTAACGCCACAAAGAAAACAAAAGAATTTGTTCCGTTTTTATTCATTTTTATTTTCTTGATGCTCGCACATCGCACACGAATTTTAAGCTGTGGAATAAATTTGTAGACTAACAGGCTGAAAATACTTTGGGCAATTTTTGCAAGTTTCCTCGTTTCTTCCTTTCCAAGAATATTTGGGAAAATGAGGGCAAGAAACTAGAGAACATTCATTTAATTTACATGAACTTGTTGTCTCAGTTTACCGCAACAGAAAAGAAGGAGGAAAAATAAAAGATGGAAATGGTGACAAAAGTCAGTTTTCTGCTCGCTGGATTGATATTTTAGGAGAGGCGGAAGATGGCAGCTCGCGTCACCCAACTTCTCATTTGTACAAATTAAAGGGAATTATTGCTCCAAAAGTAATTAGTTTGATTTCCTTCAAACTGGAATTTAGTTTTGTATAAAGTTTTGGGCGCGTGTAGAAGAGGAAAATCCTTGCGAAATTGTTCCAAGAAAAATAACAAAGTCAGTGTCGTCTGGCAATTTGCAAGTTTCAAGTTGGAGAAAAGTGTGAGTGCGGAAAGAGGAAGTGCGTGGAAAATGGGAGAACGAGACACACCCAGGTCATTTGCCTTCCAGTATTCACATGGGAAAAACGAGGGATTTTCTTCTACATTTTAGTCCAAAAAGCACTTTGAACCGTTTGAAATGTTTAAATTGAATAAAGGAATAAACTTGATGATTTTGATTGGGCTCTTTTACAAAGATGGAAAATGCATTGAAATTTCCGACTGTCTGTCGCCGTCTCTTGAAAATAAATCGGGAATTCATTGTTCTTTCCACACCAGTCTCAACGTCCAAACGGAATGCCCGACCAAGGAAATTCGGAATGTGATTCGATTTCATGGGGAATTCGGAGGTAACTTGAAACATGGTTTTACATTGAACTAAACAGCAAAATAATTCAGTTGTTTCAATTTACAACTTTGAATCAATTTTTTCAGTTCTTTCAATAAATTGTACGGCGCCGTTTCACCTGGATTTGGATTACGATGGATTTCGAGTAACCACAATTTAATTTTTACATCTTATTTCATTAAGTTTGAACACATGAACTTACAACTGTATTTTCCCTTTTAAATGCGTAGCCGACGGAAGCGGTTGAATTGTCAATCTGGAAAATCCTGGAGGTTGCGGATGGGAAGCCAAATGTGAGCGTTTCAGTCAAGGAATTTGGACTCACCGTCACCGTACGAAGTATTCAAAATCTCTTTGACTATATTCGAGAACACCGAGCAAATGCTTCGCCTAAAAAACAGTTCCTCAACGCAAATCTGCGCAGTCCAATAATTTACGCTCGAACTGGAAAATTCATAATTCGAGGACTTCATGACGAAAATCGAGGGAAATTTCAAGAGTTTTATTTATTTTTTGAAGGTTCGTTTGAATTTTGAATTGTTTCTGCTCATAAATTTCAAACTGTTTAACGAGAAAATGCACATTTTTCTGTTTTCCAGAGCCTTTGTTGGACAAGGAAATCAGTTTCATGGAGAACGAGTACTGTTTAAAACCTCGGTTGGTGGATGAAAATGAGACAGCGCCCTCTGTTTTAATTCCTTGTCGACCGTCGCACTGGACTTCAAACGTCTCGCTTTGGTACAGAAGAAAATCCCGTGGATTTCCCTCGGAAGAAGCAGATGCCGGAAAGTTCCGAGTGGTTTCTCCAGATCTCGCTCTCTTTGACCCCACAGTCGGATTTCAAGTGCCCGCCTTAAATTTGAATCTCAATTTAACCGCTCTGGATGACTTGAGCAATTTTGATATAACATGCAGCGCCATCTCTCCAAATGGGAAAACGTCTGTTTGGGAAGCTGATACGAAAGGTGATTTGAGATTATTTTTTCCTTTTCACAAGCAAACCATTTCCGAATTTATTGTCATTTTCTCTATTGCGGAGCCTTGAGTCATTATTTTTAGCTGGCTAATTATTCGTGAGAATGCGCTAATTCACTTTTCCAAAAATGAACTCATGTGGATTTTTAATGTTTTAGCGGGAGAAAAAAACAGAGATTTCGTATTCGGTCGACACCGGTTGAGCGAGGTCAGAGATACGAAAAATCTGCGAATAGAAAATGAGGTGACGGTGACATCGGACGATAATTATTCCCTTCTTCGGTGTTTCCTGGATCGCTTACCCGAGTCAAATGACGTGTTCTACTCCTTCGGGCGCCCTCTGGGAACCATGCTGGAACTCAGATACAACCGAGAAATTATTCTACCAGTACTCAAACATCTTGTCGTTTCCAAGTTTTCTTTGATAATGTATTTTTGTAGAGATTGAATCTGTGTTAAACATTTGTGTGTTGTGTATTTGGTTTGCTTAGGCGTTCGTGAATCGAAGTTACTGGACGCAGAAATGGGAGGTGAGCGAGACGATTCTAGATATTTTTATCGTAGAGGCGAATCCGCACGGCGTTATTTTCTGTCGCAGCAACCACACCTACATTTACCAGCAGTATGCATCCGGTCTCAATCTCAAGGAATTTAAATACGGAATCAACACAGGTCACCGCAACTCACAACTCCAAAACTATTTTTGTAATAAAAACCATTTCATCGTCTAAACTAAATTCCCTTCATGTTTCTCGGCAGGATGGGAGAATTTTCCAGGGCGAACAACAGGCACGGAATTTCAAATCAAACTTGAAATGCTCGAGCCGAATCCTTCGAGTCAGAAGTTTTACACGCATTCCAACTATTTGTTTCATTGTCATAATTCCGGATTCTCGTTCACAAAACCGATCCTTTGGTTCCTCAAGTACAAAAATCAGACACAAATTTTGGGTAACTAGAATACAAATGCAAATTCAATTTTTCAATTCAGGGTTGCTGATAAAATGTCAAAGTAACTTTGAGTAAAAAATGTCCGTACAGTTTACAAGGACGACAATTTGAGTAGCTCCGTCTCAAAACTGCAAATTAAATTGACATCGCAAGTTGCGCAAGTATTTTGTGTTAAATTTCTTTGGGATGGATTTGACGCGGTGGGTGAAATTCCGAGGGGTCTTTGGAAAATCGGATCCACAAACGATTTAAAATTCGAAGGTGACATTTTTTTTCACTTTTAATTTCATTTACAATTTAAACTGCGTCATTTAGATTGAAAAATCCTGTGTGGATTTGTTTCATGTGCAGATGGAGTTGGACCGACGATCAGGAGTAACCAGGAGGCCGTTCAAGCTCCGTCAGGCTCCACCAATGTGAGCCTCATCTGTGAGACCTCCGGGGATCCAACGCCATCTGTCTGGTGGGAAAGAGAGCAACAGGTGGGTTCTTGGAACACTCAAAACATGATGAACAAAGGACTAATTATTGAGTACAAAGTATGTTCCTTTAAATTTTCAAGATGCTGACGCAGCCGGAGCGGAGTGTGGCGGGAACGGCTCCATTTGAAATCCCCGTGGTGGACGCGAGCTCCGTGGTGGACGCGAGCTCCGTGGGCGCGTACATCTGCAGAGCGAAGAATCCGTACGGAGAGGCTCAAGTGGAAATCAGAGTTACAGTCGCACCTCACGACGCTTCCTTCTACCTTTTGGGAGTCGGACTTCCCATTTTCGTCACCTGTTTCCTAATTGTCCTCATCTCCCTCTTCGTCCATCATCAGCGTCAACTCAAACGAACTGTAGGAATTTATACTTTCCCTCCAAAGATTTGAGTAGAGTTTTCCGTGTTGACAGGCTCGTGGTTTTGGCATATTTTCAGCGGCTGACGATTCAGGAGCTCAAAGAGTTTCGAGAGGGAATTGAACTGAGTAAAAGTGGGAGTGTGGACAAGGATTTGCTGCCGCTGTCTCAGCCGTACAAAAAGGAGTTGTTTGAAATTCCAGAGGAGGATTTCGTCATCGGTCAGTTTTTAAATTGCTGCTTTGACTGAGTTGGAATATTTGTGATTTGCTCATTTATGACGTGGTTTTGATGCAGATGAGAAGAGAGTTTTGGGGTCGGGTGCATTCGGCCTGGTGCTTTGTGCCAGCATCAACGGTCGAGAGGTGGCAGTCAAGACGACGAAACCAGGTGCAGACAAGTCATTTTTGAAAAGTCTGCTGTCGGAATTGAAAATCCTCATGTACCTGGGCGATCATCCGCATCTCATCAACCTCCTCGGCGCCAGCACCGTCCACCTTGACAAAGGTGGATCACTGACCAACTTTATTCATTCATTTCATTCACTTGATTTAGTCTAAACAAATAAAACTAAACCTCTTTTGGTGTAAATTTCAGGGATTGTGCGCGTATTTGTTGAGTTGTGTGAGGGAGGGGATCTTCTCGATTTTTTGCAAAAACACCGTGAAAAGTTCATCAATCACACTTATCAAAAGTAAGAAGAATGGAAGTGTTGGACTAAAAGTACAGTCCCAGGACTAGAGGTTAAATAAGCGCGCGGAGAGGTTATTCGCTACCTCGCGAAGAGGTGGAATAACCTCCGAAAAAATTATAAGCTCCCAGGGAGGTTATTTTTTAACCTCCCGAAGAGCTTAATTAAC
>JAQGBH010008117.1:0-10145 GCA_034698265.1 Sminthurinus aureus | reverse complement strand
AAATTATTTGTATTTCAACTTTCAACTCAGCGTTGAGCCAGAGTAGAAAAAACTATTGTAAGAAATGTGAACAGCTCTAGTTCCAATGTAAAAAGTAAAGTTAAGTTGTGATTAAAATACAACTCGAGTTTGGTGATGCTTGTAGATTATAGATTATAGACTATAGACTATAGATAGATTAAAGGAAAGGACAAAACTAATGTAGCAGCAGCAGTATATTACAGTACATATTTGACAGGTGCACACACAAGAAAAAAGTGTAGATTTAAGTATGCAAACCAAGACTATTCTATTTATTATTGATTATCCACTATGTAAATGAGACTTGAATGAGTCGCTGTACATAAACTTAAAACTCGAGAATTGAGACTCGAGAGTCGAGGGGATTAGTCAAGTTTTGTTTACCTAGTTTAAATTTTCAACTTAATAATGACGGATGCCGAACTATGGAAAAATACAAAACTGAAGCATTTGAGTTGGCATATCAAATTCTTTTTTCAAATGTGTTTTTACGTATTTTTTTTATTTAAATGCACTTATTGTCAATTTTGAACTCAGAATTCAACGCCGTTTAATATTTTACTTCTATGTAGATACACTCACACTTGAAGTTAAGCAACAGCTTTCTTCGGCGTGAGCTGCATTGAATAATTAATTTTGTACTTCGATATCATCCGTTTTTTGCCTCTACCGTATTTTTGCCCATCGGCTGTTAAATTTTGAGATTTTTTTACTATCAATTTTGGGATCTGAATGAGAATCCAGAACAAAGAATCACCCACTACTCAAAGCAAATGAAATCCCCATCTTTGAAATTACCGTGGATCCGAGATTTAAACTGCAACTATTATTGACACTTGCATTGGCATTGTCTAAAGTCTAAAGTCTAGATTTCAGAGTCTGGTATGAAAAATGAGAAATTGATGCGTCAACAGTCAGCAGAAGAGCAGCAGAGTAGAAAATTAGAATTCTATCCCTAATCAGTTATTAATAATAAATAACCACGTTTGACATTTTCTACAGAGCTGTCGCATTTCTC
This sequence comes from Sminthurinus aureus, assembly GCA_034698265.1. Classification (NCBI taxonomy): domain Eukaryota; kingdom Metazoa; phylum Arthropoda; class Collembola; order Symphypleona; family Katiannidae; genus Sminthurinus; species Sminthurinus aureus. The sequence continues at coordinate 9,106 of JAQGBH010008117.1, read as the reverse complement.
AGGGCTCCTTTTTCAATGACAAATTGACAATCAAATCTAAACTACGAGAAATGAATACCAAAGACAAAATACAAAAAATTCCAGTTATGAATAAAAGTTTATGACTTGAAACTCTATCAATTTATGCAAACAGAAAAAGGAAAATACCAAATGCCAATTACAATGAGTAGTAGTTTTTTTCATCCTTTTCTATATTTTTTCTAGGGAAGGAAATTTCCTTTGAGCTTTGAACTTTTAACTTTCCATTGCCCGTGTTTGAGTTTTGAGTGAGATAAGCAGAAACTTTTATCATAATAATTATTTATTTATTTTCACTTGGAAATTAGCATTTAGTTTTGCCTTGTAAATTGTAAATTAAAAGTAAAATGAAGAAACCACAAAATTAAAGACTAACGCATAAGAACACACGATATTAAACGACCTCAACAAAACACCAACTCTTTTTTAAACTTGTACAAAGTTACTTGCAAATTAAAATTGAAAATTCAAGTTACTACCCAAATCACAATCGTATTTTCTTTCTGTGTACATGTTTTTACCCAATTTATTAAAAGTTAAATGTGATTTCTGAATCACCTTTTAAAAAGTAAAAAATTTTTACTTTTTATGCTCTACTTTAAAGCACAAGTTTAAAAATTGTAGATAAGGAAAATTGGGTTCAAAATCATATTTTTATAAGCCTCAGATATCGTATTTATTATGTCCTGAGTTTCATGCATTTTAGTTAAAGGGTAGATAATTAATTTAAATGCTCAACATTTTTTAGCGCAGTGTATGATATTTGACCACTTGACGGTACTTTATGGTATATTTCGCGTTCATTCACGATTTATGTTTCATAACTTTTTATGCCAATCTCCAGTTTACAGAACCGCCGACGTCAAACATGAAATATCAAGTGAAATTGGAAATTAGTGACACTTGAAAATGGATTTTGCAGCAAACGAAAAGGTTGATTCTTGACTGTGGATGAATTAAAATGAGAATTCCCAAGCCCAAAATTAATAAATTATTGAGTGTGTCAACTTGTGTGATGAATGATGAAAAAAACAATGTCACGTTTCATTTTCTACTCTTTATCCTCAGTCAAGAATCAAGAGTCAAACGAATAATTGATTAATCAACGACCGATGCTAATTGAATTCTCAATTTGTCCTCATTCAATTTGAAACAGAGCGTAACTATAAGCATATTGCCACATTCTGTTTGTTTTTTGTTGCCTGTTCATTTTCACTCAGTGGAATTAAATTCATAACAAAGCTCAAAACTCAAAGCTCAAAAACTCAAGTGGACAAAAAAGTTGAGGCTCAAAAGTGTCACGACGGATCAAATTGTCAAGTATCCAGATAAAACAACATTAATTTTCCTATCAATTTCTATAACAAAAGCAACTTTATAAAATATCACACACCTTTTAAAATGTTTCCACTAATACTTTTTATTCCATTGACATCCCCAATTTTGCTTCAGCTGGTCACAGAAGCAACTCGAATTTTGTCTCCTTTGCCACAAATTAAAGTTTGATATTTATTTCCCATTTTAATACTGTAAAATTGTGTAATTTCTCTAGTTTTATCAGTGCATGAGAATCGTGACGAATAAAAAGTACACCATTTAAAAAGCAAAAGATCACTTGAATTTACAGGCACATAAAAATGGATTTTTTTTCTCGGCTCAGTTTTATCCTTTTGATTAGCGTCGTGTTGATTGTTCAAACGAATGGCGTTGCCGGTAACTTTTGAATATTGAAATATTAAAATATTAAAATATTAAAATCCAACACTGAATTTGTCTTTGCATTTTAATCAAACCGGATTTTCGAGGTGTGAAATTAAAACAAGGAAAAGATGTTGAGCTCATTTAACATTTGATACAATTTCTTTTTAGGAAATTCCATTTCGGTTCTTGCTCCGGAAACAAACTCAATATTGGCAGAACCACCGATCGCAGGTAAATTTTGAACCTAATGAATTGTAATGTTAAACGTGGTTCAATTTTGAATTGCTTCAACTTTAAAATTTCTCAATTCTCAACATTTGAAATTTCAGCATCAACTTGTCCAACTGCCTCAACAATTTCACCATGCACTTGCAAAAAGAGTTCCTCCGGAATGGGACTTATAATTGACTGCTCAGGTTCTTCAGTGGATCAGACGGATGTTGAAAATTCATTTAGACAACTTCGTCGAGTCAATGGAATTCCGGAGGATCGCGGCTTTTCCATTTACCAATTTACAATGGTCCTCACAAGGTTCACTGAATTTGACTTGGCGCCTTTTTATGGAAGTCAACTGGGCGACTTGTACTTCAGTGACAATTCCAAATTGACAAAATTGGTGACCTCTGGAAATCCGCAAGATCACGGGTCAATCCACGCTGACCAGTTTCTCCTCATTGATGCTCGGTTAAATGGAGATGAGTTTGCAGATGCTTTGAAATATTTCTCACTTGAAATGACCCAGTTTTATGCTTCGTACATTACCATAAACAACAACAACAACAGCAATATTGATGAAGGTGAATTTCTCCCTGGACTTTCTGCCTTTGTAAATCTCGAATATTTGTACATCCAAAATTGTAATATTAGTGGACGTTTGAACAGCTCACATTTAAATTTAAAAGCATTCCCAAAGCTTGGAACAATTTCTCTGTCATACAACGAAATCGATGAGATTGGAGAAAACGTATTTCCTTCCAATGTTTCGTCCATTGGTCTACAAGACAATAAATTGAGCGAGACTTCATTTCATCCAAATTCCGGGATCGCTCAAACTGGCAACGGAACGGAACTTCATTTAGAACACAATCAGTTAACAACTTTACCCTCAGAGATTTTCCAGACTTTTCTCGACGCCCATCCCCAAAACAAAGTTTACCTCATGGGAAATCCCCTATTTTGTGATGAACGACTCAGTTGGATCAAGGCTCAACGGGAGGAATTCCAATATCGGGTGAGTGCCGCTTTTTGTACAAATGACGAAGGTCACACTGTTTTTAACTCCGATTTAATCCCTTAAAAACCCCGTGTAAAACATGTTCAACAAACAATTGTCCCTTTTCTTTTGTTCTTGTTAAAACCAAACCAAACAAATTGTAGTCCAAATAGTCATTTTGACTCTAATCTCTAATCATAAAAAGTTTTTATTGGTACTTTTTAATCAACTTTGAAATTTATATTCAGTTATGAACTAATATTTTTAACTAATTGTGATTGATTTGATGAAATTAAAAAATACATAAAAAAACACATAATTTTTATCGCTTAAATTTCACTACTTGCACGAAAAGCTTTCATTGCTTGATTTATGATTTATCATTTTATCAGGGACTTGATTTCTCACTTGGAATCGTCATTTGTGGATTTTGCATCACACGTTTTACGAGATGGGGCTAAAATCATTAAATCAAACCCCCGTGATTCATATTTCTAATTCCTGCGGAAACCGCACAAGGAAAATGGCGGCTGGTGGCCACTCGCTAAACTCTGCCAACTCCATTTTCCATTATTGTCTGAGCGTTTTTGGATGTAAACATTTGGTTGAATTGGCAGTGAATTTTGTATTCTGACAACAATTTAGGTGAGCTTTTACACCGAGTCAAACAACAAACAGTTGGAGCTTTTATTCGACTTTATCATCCATTTGAATGGTCAAGTGTCAAGTGAGATTTATGCCGCTGTAATACAGAGCCTTGAGCATTGAGCATTGGCGGTTTTCCACACTTAAATTCCATAACTTTTCTATTCAATTAGTTAATTTTATCTTTTAACTGCAACATGTATAAATGACAAAGGACAAACTTACCGGTACAAAGCACAAATTTACCGTGATCATGATGAACTTTTAATCTAAAAACTGCTCTTCCATTTTTCAGAATTTTGGAAATCTGGATGTATCAATTTTACTCTAAAACTAGTAGCAGATAAAAATTGTAGTTGTATCCAGATTGTGATTGATTTAGACAACTTGTTTGGACTGAACTGAACTGGACCACAAGGAACAAAGAAATGAAATGTTTTTGGGCAAGATTATATCCATATTCAACGTTCAATTTCGAGGGAAACGCCAACAGCCAACAGTCAACACTCAAAGAAAGAACAAAGCTGATTGAATATTTTATTTAAATTATGGTTGTTTCAACTTTCAACTCAAATTTGGGCTATATTAAAAAAACTAGTGTAAGAAATACGAGCATGTTCCAGGTTGGAGTGCCAATAGTCAATAACAGCGGAAAGTTAAGCTGTATTTAAAATACAACTTGTTATTCCTGATGATTATAGACTGTAGATTATAGAAAAGAACATACCACTATAACAGAAGCAGTAAATATTGCAGTACATGTGAAAAGGAAGTAGAATTAAGGACACAAACCCAGACTTTTCTATTAACTATTGATTATTGACGATTGACGATTGAAGATTCAAATGAACATTGAGTATTGAATATATGTAAATGAGACTTGAGTGAGTCATTCTTTATTCTACTGCAACTCAAGACTCGAGAGTCAAGAGTCAAGCGGAGTTTAAAATTTCAACTTGATAATGACTAATGAACAACTAAAAAGTACGAACAAAGGTACAAAATTACAAAAACTAGGAACATGTGAATTGGGGCGGAGAAATGAGTTTTTTTGTTTTTATTCATCAGACTTCAGCGCCGTTTAAAATTTTCATGCTTCTGGAAACATTCAAGGCTATAGATGAATACTGCTTACAGATGTTTCGCGCTGCATTAAATGATAAAACTTTCCATATCCATAAGGTTTTGTACGAGTTCTCCTTTTACCGTTTACCCTATTTTTGCTCATACATGCACCTAAATTTTGAAATTTTTTCAAAATCTCTAAAATTATGGTAAAAACCCATGTTTTGATCTAATTTTAGTAAATTAGAATGAAAAATTTGGCTCCACTAACTTGAAGAGTTACTGTAGAATGTAAAAGAGCGAAAAAAGCCTCGACTCATCTCAAGTCTCAAAACGGCTCGACAAATGGAATCTTCTCATTTTCAAATTGAGAAACGGGAAATGTTGCTTCTCTGTTTTTCATTTCTTGCTTCGAAATGTTAAAATTGTTCAAATAAAATCTAGTCTTGTGGCTTGTGGCCATTGTCTTACTGCATCATCAATCATCAATCATCATAGTCATTTATCCATCAAGTTCAATTGTTAATTGTGTTCTACTGGAATCGGAACTGAAGCTGTAACGCTGTAACAAAGTGTGTAGAACGTGGAATGTGGAATGTAGAGTAGGAAGTGGAAAATAAGGAAATGATGCAATAATTCATCAGGTTGCTTAATTACCGCCAAGTTGGAACAAGAGGAAAAAAGTGTCAATGTCAATGCGGAGCATTTCATTTTGCATGGGTTTTTGTGTTTCGCTGAATTTGTCATATTGATCTCAAGTTATCTTTGCTTTTGGCTAAACCGAAAAGCATTTGTGACCTTCAATCAACTTTTCAACACGACCTGAGGCAAAAATTCAGCCGAATTGTCATCACACTCGAGATCTTGTCCCAAGAAAAAGCAACATGGAAACACAAAATGTGAGGGTAAGAATCGTACGACAAAACTTGTGACTTGTTTTAGAATTTTACTGTACAAAAGAAATAATGCATCAGTTTTTTCGTTTGGGTTTGCATTTTCATAATTTTTCAAAGTGAGGCAGCGGAATTTTTGGCGATTTGGACAATTCTCTCTTCAGGAAATTTTGACCTTGGTCATTCCATTGAGTGCTTATGGAAGTCTGTTGTGTGTATTTAGTATTTACCAACCACTAATATAAAAAAGGTGGTTTGTTTGGCCTAAATTCGGACCCCTACGATCTTGATGAAATCTATACCATTCGAAAGAGCACATTAAAATTAGTCGAAAAAACTCTTAGGTCGCACTGGATCCGGCTATTGTGCGTCTCAGGGCTATTGTGCGTCTCAGGGCACCAAAAACCCCGGAGTCAAAGAGAAATTTTTTTAAACGGCGTCGAAGTTATGCAATATTTTACAAAAACTCACTCAGTTGTCGTGGAAATTTTAATCTAGCTATATGCTATAGTAGATACTATAGCATCCTACGCGTGCTCTACGTATTTAAGAACTTACAAAATTCGGTCAAAATACGATAAGAGGAGGATCATAAAACGGAAAATTTAAAAAAAGTTCAAATTTGGGATGTGGTTTTTCGAACGGTGAATCCCTGGATTACACAAGCCGCCGTGCGCATCTTGTTTGTCTCTATGTTTATGATCCGATGAGACCTCAACTGACTTACCCGATGATTCCCGCTGAATACCAAAATATTTACTCGATGGCTTTTTTGCTTGTCATTGAAATCCCAGTTCTTTATTTTACTGCTGTGACTGCTAGTTTTAAAATTGTGATTCAACTTCTCTTCTTTGAAAAATTTCATGCCAGTTTTTCTCAACTAGAAAAAGATTTTGATAAATTGAACGGATGCAGAAACCATGGAAACAGGAACTGGAAAATGGAACTCTGGAAATCATAGGAAAAATTACAGGAGATTCAAATTCTGATTCAGTTGTTCAATCGCGGATTTTCAGTCATCACCTTTCTCCTCAAAAACGGATGCACAATCGCATTCATTTCCATGGCTTATGTAAGAATCAAATTTTCAGGCAATTCAATCTTTCTCAAAACACTTTGCACCTGTATTTCCTTCGAAATTTAATTAGGATAAAACATCGTCTGATTTTTCTCTGTAAGTTACACAAATCTGGATCGAAAACCGGAACTCTAACCGAAGCACAAATTACATCAGAATCGAAGGAAATGAGTGAAATGACAAGACGATTCAAGTCAATTCAAAATTTGGAGATAAAAATTGGTCAATTTCACAAATTTGAGAGAATGTCCGCACCAAAGTTCATCATGATTGTTCTCTTTAATTTGGGACGACTTGTCGTCACAACTCGATAAAAAATTATACATGCTGCATACGGAATATTTCACAAACAGTCAACTTTCATCAAATTTTGCAAAAAAAAAGAACAAAACTGTCATTGAAAAATTGATACGTTGTCTTAAAGATAAATATTTGGAACAAGTAAGAACGCCCGTCATATGACGGGCAAAATGTAAGGTTTATAAAAAAATCGTATCCAATGGCTTTAACAGCTACAATGTTAAGTTTCAAAATTAGCTTTTTTAGCGTCAACCCCCGACACCGTGTTTGGCCTACAAATACGATAGGACAGTTTCGGGATTAGAAAAGGTTGTTGATAAAATCTCCGCGTTGGCTTTCTGGTTGTTACTCCGATCCAGAGTTTTGATTTTAAGGGCCATTCCAGAATTTCCTAAGGAGGTTTTCCACACATGACAAAATTGAGCTAAAGTCGGGATTGTCGGGAGCATTGAGATTCGGTCTTCAAGTATTGTACAATCAAGCTCCACTTGTTCCAAATTGGGCAAGTGTTCGCTAAACCCAAAGTTTGATGCTACGACAAACTCCGTATTAAGACGACGCCGGATTATTAGTGGACTTTCAGAGGCGAGAAAGACACGGTAGAAAAATGTTCGGACCTTGGGCATCGCAGGGAATTGGAAATCAGGAAGGAGTCCCATGCTAAAATCAAGACGCAGCTCCTCCAGACTATCACGACTGTTGACTAAGAGTTGACGGAGGATTCTGGAAATTCGAGCCGAGTCAGGATCACTGCCCCTGAAATTCGTATGGAATGAAAGTCTCCTGATTTTGAGCTCCCGCTTTGATTGAGAGAGTTGCTCAAGAAGGTCCAAATGAGCTGGACAAGGAGGGTGGTAAGCCACTAATCTCAAGCCGGAAACCAGAAGCGGCTTGTTACAAGTGGTAATTGTCTCCAAAAAAATCCCATAATGCATATAAGTATCTCGCGGGTCGGTATCGGCATTCGTGAGATGAGTTAGGCTGCAGAGGTCAGAGCTCTTTATCAATTCCCCGTACTTGCGCGGGAAATTGGAAAAGGATAATTTTAAATCCTTGACATTTGACCCCAGAACACCGAGAGAACGGAGAAGCTCAACATCTTGTTCCTCAAATAGGCCGACATTCCGAATCCTGGCAACTTGGCTTGGAATTCTCCCTCTCGTTAATATAAAAACTTGCAACACTTTTAATTCTGCTTCTTGCTCCTCTTTTGACCCCTTGTAAAATTTTGACGGGACGCGAAACCAAACCCCCATGTCAAAAATCCTTTTCATGGCTAATTTTCCCCATAGTTTGTTCACTTGACGCACGGATTTTAGAGACTGCAGGTCCAAACAGGGAAAAATAAAGTCAAGAATCTATTCAGTGCAAAAGAATAAAACAAAACACAAAATGTTTACTCATCTTTTATTTTTACGACGGAATCATGGAGAATGCAGCACGGGCAATTTTGTTTGATAAAAGTTGGCTTTTTATGGTCAGTAAAAAAAATGAATAACGTTTTTTTGTTTTCTCATTCTTAAGATTTTAGCTTTGGTTTTGTTCCTTTGTCTGACTTACATCTTCCATCATCAGTGGATTTACATCACCATGACGACTGCTCGACGACGGTTGTTGTGAATCCATCCTTTTCAATTTGTAAGTGACAGTTTCGTTTCTTAGACCTATTTTGTTTAGCAGAAAATACCCGGGTATCACCAAATTCGGATTCGGGGTTTTGAAGGTCTTTAAGGATTTTCAGCTTTAGGACAGTGAAATACGTTTCCGTTTTCCCTTCTAAACCCCAGAAAATCCCTGAAACTAGAAAATGGGTTGGATTTTGTATTTTGTATTACTTTGGTTTGCTTATTTTGACAAAGACGGCATTTCCAATTTTTCCGATTGGGTTGTACCTTTGCTAGGCTGACCCGTTTCCTCTCCAACGTAACAATCCCGGGTTTTTAGTATTTGGGCATGTAAAGTGGGGCGGCAGAACATGTTCTGTGAAGTTTTAAGTCGATCCGAGTTGATTAAGGGTCCCTTAGAAAGGGCCAAAGTCAAAAAAAAATTTAAAGTTTTTGTGGAATTGAAACGCCACTTGCTGAAAATCAAGTGTCGGAAGTGGTTTTAACCACAGTGGCTGAAACTGGTTTAAACCGTGGTTAAAACCGGCCTGGCAGAAACTCCAAGTGGCAAAAGTGGCTGAAACTGGCA
>JAQGBH010008116.1:0-10146 GCA_034698265.1 Sminthurinus aureus | reverse complement strand
TATATAGTATACAAGTATGAAATATCGCAGCTCAACAAAAACGCGTGCACACTCTATGAAACCTCAAGCCAGACTCCTACAATCTACAATATGAAGATGCTATAAAATTACAATGTAGAACAAAATATAATTAATATGCTTTATATGAGGTTTATATCGTTGCTCCTTGTTTGTTGTGTAACTCTAACATCTAACACAGACACAGGCAGAGGACATAGGACACAGGTACAGTGGCATAGAGCACAAGTCTACATTTACTTTATAGCTCATGTCTCATGTCATTCAACACTAAAATCTTATAATTTCATTTATATTGCTGGCATACATTTACATACAATGGTGTATGCCTATTTGCAAGTGTTGGAGGCTCTGTTCTGAGTCGTGTGTACAGTGAACAAAAAATATTGCATCCTTTTTGTGCGTCTTCCACGTGTCACTTGTGTGTTTAAGACTATCTTTTATACTTTATACTTTGTATGATATGATATTTAAAACGTAGTTAATTGTAAATTGTAAGTGCGACATCAAATCCATCATAATGTATAATATAATGTATATATGACAGATCTGTTTTTGAGGGTAAAGTGAGAAATATTGGTCATAAAGAGAAAAACCCATAAACCAGATAAATACCAGATAATGGGTGAAAAAAATCCTCTTTCTCTTAGGCATACATTAATTCAACCTCATCATGATTTTTTTCCTAGCTAGATTAGCAAGTCGCATACACATACACACAACGATAGTAACGCTCACCATTCACCATACACTTTAAAACCACAAAGTCATACCTGGAGCATAAATGATAAATGTAAAAAGGAATGAGAAGCAAAAACCAAATACAAGTACGTAAGTACGTCGCATTAAATATTGAATATTGAATGAATTGGGATTAAAATCCTGATTCATTCAAAATAATCAAAGTAGTTACAGTTTCTTTTTATCCTCCTCCATAAATCATAAATATTATGTTATAAAAACTGATGCATGGCATGCAACAAAATAGTATGAATATATAGAATATGCTACAATACATAGTACATAGTTATGCATCCATTTTTGCTTTTTGCATAAAAAATGAACAGGAATTTCTGATTAATATTACTACTTTTGCTTTTTACTTTTTAGACCTACAGAGATATTTGGATATTTGCATCATTAATTATTTTTCATATTCTGGTTTGAACTGGAAAATGAGTATTTCATGACACACAACAACGTACAAAAAATTAAATGGAGTTCATGGAAATTTGAAATGCACATTGTTTTTTCTTTCTCTTTTTTCCCTTCATAATTCACAAATACATAATATACCTTGAAACAAAAAAAATTATCCATGTGACATTGCAAATTTTGAAGATAGTATAATTTGATATTTGATGTATGCATTTCTTTTTACTAGTCCACAGTTCCATAGTTCCTGATGGTTGATATGTATAATATTGTACACTGTTCATGCGGTACCAGCTTTGTGCAAAAAAAAGGCAACTGCATGAGATGTAAGATGTAGAATTTTTCTTCACATACTTCTTGTATATATTTATGTCTGGTGATTGGATTGGATTGGACTGGTGATAAAAACAGATTATGTAAATGGAAAATAAAAGAATGTGCCTACATATGACAAGTATATGCACAACCAAAAAAATGTTCCAAAAATCCTCATTGAAGATGCACACTTTCATTTTTTAAGACTACATACACGTGAAAAATAAATAATAATTTATACATCATCATAATTTAGGTAATATTATGGAATATGGATTATGGAATATGGACGATGACAATGCGTATTTTATAGCATGGAAAATTGAAGGTTACCTTCAATCCTTTTCATTCACACAAACTTACTGGCTGATACTTTTTAGATGGAAAAATTCATGCATCCAGAACTTTGTGCCTATTACCTATTGTCTACTGTTGCTGTCGTCTCAGTTGAATGATCGCAAAAAAAACCATTAAGGAGAAAGAAATCCATTAGTCATCCGGGCAACAACCAACAGCCACGATACAATTTAATACAATTTAATACACATTACACATTATGATGTAAATCATTCACATCATTTAGATGTTAGATTGAATTAGATTTAGATTTAAAAAGGTGTTTCAACTACGTCATATTATATTGTAAATTAGCGAGATTCTTCATGTTCCATTCTCCGTTCTTCATCTTGAAACACTATTTCACAACAGCAAATGTAAGTATACTAGTTACTAGGCTATGTACAATCTACATTCTACATTCTACATTCTACATCAACTTCACAGTTCAGTAGCTATCCTGGGGCCTGGACAAAAGAATAATGAGATTATTAATGCATTTAATGTGGAAAAAACTATTTCTATACGTACTGAAGAAGATGATAAAAAACTTGATGCGAATATAGTGACTACTTGTGTGCAGAAATGACAGCGGGATGAGGAAAAAGCAAAAAAAATCAAATATACACACATTACACATTGCAAATTTCATGGAACGCAGCAAGAAAAAATGGCAAAAGAAAGAAAAGGCATATCAATCAAGCGTGCATGGAGCATGGAGAATTTTTAAACGAAACTACAAGTTCAAAATTCAAAATATCCTACATGTTCTCACAATAGTACAAAGTACAAAGTATTAAACTCGTTAAGCCTAGGATTTTTTATCAAAAAGAGCAGAGTTTCTTTTCATCCCTTTAAAATCTCAGTTCCAAGTTGCTTCCAAGTTGCAATCTTTTTCTGTTTTTGTCCTTCTTCTATCTTTTTCATTCGTCTGGTCAGTTTTGCATCACTTGTTGTAAACTTGAACTTGAACACTGAACACTGAACATACATCACATAAGACAACAGCGTCAAAAAATAGTGTACGAGTACGCGTATCTGCTGTGATGTACTTAGATTATCGTAGTACCTGTACTAACGTAAGATAATGCATCATACATCACACATAGGAAAAACATGCGTGTTTTTGCTCCTAGCTATATGTATTGTAATATGTAGTAGATGAGCAAAAACCAAACCAAGTCACCGCCGGCACATTTTTATAATATAACAAGTGTATAAAACATAAAATGGATAATAGCCAGAGGATGGACGCTTTTTCTTTCTATGCAACTTCTTCTTATTCATCTTGGTCATTTTATATTTTATGTAGACAGTAGACACCCCCTCTCTCTTTCTCAGCTCATCCATTTCATTGTTGACCATTGTTCAATATCAGATATTAGCTCGTTCCTAATACCTAATATCACTACTCACTACTGAACTACCTACTACGCCTGAATCCCCATATTATATATCCTATATACATTTTACATGCGTGTATGTTGTTTGTTGCATGTGTCATGTACCATATCAAATGACTTTTATGCTATGTACACAGTATAATATATTATATTAGCATTAGCAGTATGTACATAAAACATAGACAGAAAACTAATATGAGTGATTACAGTCGTATAAGAGAGTCACAATAGGAAAAACAACAACAACAAAACACCAGCACCAGGAGCAAGTCAAAGAAAGAGAAAAAAGGAGCAGAAAGGATTCATCTTAGGTATATCTTATAGCTTATGACCAAAGTAATAATAATAATGTGAAGAAGCATACAATAAAAAAATGAATGTGTAATACATGTATGCAGTATGTGGTGGAAAATGAGAAACGAGAAATGAGGTCCTATTTAAAAGCAACAATTCCCTTTGACCGAGCTCTCAGTATCTTTGGAATTCTCATCAAGTGTAGTGTTCAGTGTAGAGTGTAGACAAAAAGCAGTTAAATACGTTCAATTTTCATCAATAAATAAATCAAAGGAAAAATGAAGAGTATCATTTCCTTGTGTATTCTTTCAGTTCTCATCTCCGGAGTTTTCTGCCAGTATGGCGGAGGCGGATTCGGATCACTTCGGGGTGGTGGAGGTGGAGCTTTAGGCTACAACCGAGGTAAAGTTTCGGATTTTAGGACTTTTTTTTACCTAAATCTAAATTCGAGATTTGAGATTGTGAACTCCATCATTAATTGTTATTATTGTTGTCACTTTAGGTGGAGGTGGAGGTTATGGGGGAGGTTATGGAGGAAATCAAGGATTTGGCGGAGGCGGATATAACCAAGGAGGATATGGAGGCGGCGGGTAAGAAACACATTAAATTTATTTCATCCCAAGAAAAATACAAAAATAAGAAGAAAAGAGTCTCACTCCTATATGTCATAAAACAGAAATAAAACGAGGAATTTTCAAATTTGATGAAATTTGTAGATATGGCGGTGGCTATGGAGGACAAAGTGCTTATGGTGGACAGGGTTATCAAGGAGGATTTGGAGGAGGTGGTGGCGGCTACGGAAGTAATTTAATTAGTAATGTTGTTGGAAAATTTAAAGAAATTCAAGACATTGTCCCAAGACTTCGACTCAAATTCCTTATGCCTCCTTCCTACCAGTTGATGGCCAAGAATAGGATTTACGTTGACAAACCTTATCCTGAAACCACTTCCAGTGGTGGTGTACATTCCCCAATGATGAACTATGGACAGAAACCAAAACCGTACTAACTGCATCAATCGTACTTTGTACATGACGTGACATGAGACATGAAGGACTATAATATGACACTGTCTTCCATAATATGATATTAGAGAAACTTGAACATTGTATTTATTTATTTAAATTTTTTCATGTTGACCCGACTGCTCTAATTTTTACTTTTTTTACGCGCAAAAATAATTATACCTTTTGACTTGAGACAAAAGGAAAGGAAAAAGAAAACAGCGGAACAGACAAAATATTTAAGCTTGTGAACACATTTTACTTTTTACTTTTTATTCATGAATGTGTGTGTTGTGTGTGTGTGCGTAACACATAAACAATGTACAAAACCTCATGGGAATATTTTACCTTACCACACACAATACTCAACACTCGACACTCAACACTCAAAACTCAATACTCAGACAATAGGTTTGTAGCTTTGTAACACATGCATACAATGTGCAATGTGAGACGTATACTGTGTACTGAACACACTGAATACTCAATACTCAAATTGTTATAGTTTAAATCAGTAGTGACCTTAAAACCAACGGAAACGCAAAACAAAGACATGAGAACATGCATTTACATATGTGCTTATTTTATTTTTTTTACGTTTTTTTGTACTAGCGAACTTAGTATTTTTTTTACTCTTTATTTATTTTGTTCACTTATTTATTTATTTGTCTCTTCTTCTAATTTATAGGATAAACTAATTTTTTTAACATGAACATTTACTCAACACGCTACCCCTGCGACGTCTGCTATCCAACGAAGGAAAATGAGAAGAAAAACACAAAACACAACTCTAATACAAGATGAAAATGCAACTTAAAAATATCTAAATATCTAAATAAATAAATAATAAATACTCTACGGTGCTTTTGCTGGATGCTGGACTCAAAAGTACGAAATTACAAATTAAAAATGCTCAGAATAAACCATTTCCAGTTTTCCAGATTTACTGAATGCATTTTTCATTGTTATGTCACAACATGTTGTGAAAACTACGATTTACGTAAACACGATTTACATGTCGTGTCTTGTTACCATTTTTTGATTTGATAATAATCTCTTTTCAATTTGTTTTTCTTTTATTTTTTATTGTTTGTCTTTAATGTTCAACCCCTTGTTTTATTTGTTTTTTGTTTGTTTGATTGATTTGTATAAATAAAAAGCCAAGTTATTTGCAAAAAATTCTTCTTTTTCGTCCGTTTGATAATACTTTATGCATAATAAAAATATATCATAAAATTCACATGCTCGCGGTTGATGTTACATGTAAAATTCAAGTCAACTAGTCACTCATGTCTCACAACTTATTATAATACATATAATACAACCTCCAACATTAGTAACAATTACAAATTACATGAAGAGATTGTTCTTTGAAAAGTTAAGACATTGTTCTTTGAATAAATGCACTGGCAACTGACAACTGACTGTGACGCACCAATGGCGTAAAAAACTAAAAACGTTGAGCATTTAAAAGGACGCAAAAAGCAAACCAGAGCATTTTTTGCAAGATACTATAGATACATTGAGTTTTCCACAGTTTTTCATATTATGAGATTCTAGA
This sequence comes from Sminthurinus aureus, assembly GCA_034698265.1. Classification (NCBI taxonomy): domain Eukaryota; kingdom Metazoa; phylum Arthropoda; class Collembola; order Symphypleona; family Katiannidae; genus Sminthurinus; species Sminthurinus aureus. The sequence goes on along the minus strand of JAQGBH010008116.1, from coordinate 4,061 downwards.
TTTTAGATTCTGTGAAAAATAAGACGGAAATGACGAGTCAAAAATAGAGTCAACATGAAAAAAATTGTACGTTCTTCGTAGTTTGTCATTACTTTGTACTAAAAATTAGTGATGGCTTTCCCCACTTTTTGCCCTTGAAGAAAAACGAAAAACAGTGTTAAATATGACATTACATATTTTGTAACTGCTCTCTCTCTCTAGTCTTATGGCATTTTGCATAATGGTTTTGTCTCGAGTCTCGAGTCCAAATTTTCAAAGTGCAAAGCCTCATCAGTGGTTAAACGAGTCAACTTTAGCTTTTAACATCAATTAATTAAGTTATCAATACAATTTACAATATGTGCATATGTACCATAGCGACCAAAAGCACAGCGAGCAACGTGCAGAGATCATATAATGCAGTATGACATGACAACAAAGATTCAAAATTCAAAGTCAAGGGTTTACAAATAGTAAATAATAGTGAATGGAATAGAATAAAAAAGGTATCCAATGGTGAAATCTTCAATTTACAATGTACGCACTTGCATTCGGTAAGTCACAAAACTCTCGTATTGTTGCAAATTGAAAAGCATTCGCAGATAAATACAAACGTAAAAAGTGAACCTAATGTGTTTACCAGATAAAGAATAATGAATGACGAATTTCACGGAAGTGGTCCGTCAGTTTTGTGATTGGACGTGAAATTCCAATTATTTAGTAAATATGCATAAATATCTATGTATATAAATTACAAATCATTGTGTATTGTGCACATTATAGATTTTCCAGGATTTTTTTCTCTCCTCTCCATCCCTTTTTTCACGGTTCGTTGATTATCTATTTATTTTTGTGTACTGTGTACTAAAAGCTAAAACTGCTAAAAGTAACTTGTTGAGAGGAATTAGGAATTGCTTTAATTTTGCTTACAGCTGTCAGCTTATTCCAGGATTGATTTTGATTTCCTTTTCAGCAAGCACATTGAGAGTTGAGAGAAAAAAATAGTCATTATAAATAAGAGCTGGTGACTGGAAGAGATCAGTCTGAGTTTGATCTTTATCTTTATATATATACAAACTTTTAGTCAACTCGACTTGCTTTCAGCTTTCAGCATTTATCTTCAATTCACATTTACAGGCAAATTTTTGGGTGTAAAAATGCGCGTCTCAGCTGTGTTATTGTGGTTTTGTGTTGGTGTTATCTTCAGTATTGCATCAGCTTCTCCAAGTAAAATTTATAAAAAAAAAATCAGATTTAAAAATCAATATTTATTATTATTAATTATTGCGAATATTTTTCAAATGTAAATAAATTTATTATAGGTCGACGAGTTGCACGTCAAACTTATGGTTACTTCACCCGTCCTTCAATTTACTTTCCTCCATCTGCCTCAACTGTCGGGGGAGCTATAGGGATAGCGCAACCAGGTAAATAATTAAAAATTAATCATTATAATATTATTATGAAATTTTGCATTAATTTGTTACTGTTTTAAAATGCTAAAGCATTGTGTCATAAAATGGTGTCAAAAAGGTTATACTGTAAATTTTACAGCACCTTCCGGAATCGCCGTGCCCGCGGCCTCAGGCATTGCAAGTCCTTATGGAAAATGAAATATGAAATAGTTCACTGATTTAACTGCTAAATGTACAATGTACATTCTTCAAAACTTTTCTTTTTTACCTTTTTGTTATAGATAAAAACTGGTAGTTCTTAAATAATAATAAACAGTAAACAGCAAAAGTGTCAAGTTTGCATACTTAAAAAAATTTCTCTTTCCATTTCATTATAGAAAATAGAAAATATTATATAGAGAATTCAGAATAAATAAATAAACTAACACAGGAAACACGAAACTGAAAAACACACCAGCTTGTATTTTTATTTCTTATTTAATATTTTTCATACTCATCCAAACGACAGTGTAGTAAATAAGAGAAAAATAATTTTGTGACTTGTGACACTGGCTCAACTGTAGCCTATAGAGTCACTATAGACTGTTGACTTCATTTTATTCTTTATTTATGTATTCATGGTAGTTAACTATAAGCCGTCTCCTGTGTAAAACTGGGCAAACCACAAAATGAAATTTTATTGTTTCTTTTCTCTCTCTTCTATTTTCTATTACATATATACAAAATATTTTATACAATACCAATGTAGAAAGAAGAAAGACATTTCTCTGTTAAAACATACCATAATTATTATTTTTTTAATAATATTTTTATGATCATAATCTTTTTATTATTGATAAAGCATAAAGAATGAATTGCGAATTGATCAGGTGCTTGGAGCTTGGAGTTTTGAGCTTTGGGCTTTGACTTGATCAAGATAAAAAATAATACGATCAATTAAAATGAAGACCATGCTCAATGCTCAAAAAAGATGTCAAATGTCAAATACCCCCTGTCAAAACAACTTGAATTTTGATCTGCTCTTGTTTACTGCTATGCTCTTATATTATGATGTAGATTTTGTAGTGAATGTTGAACCTTTAATCTTTAATAATAATCAACATGATATATACAGTGTACAGTTTTCACTACCATAAGAAATTCCTTTATTCTTTTTTCTGTTATTCATCCTTCATCCTCCATCCAGAATTCAGCACTTGATCCATAACTTTCCGACTGACTAATGACCATCAATTTTTTAAAAAGTTTAAAAAATAGAAATGGAAATATGCATTCCTTTTCTACTTACTGAAACGGAAAAGGTTGAACAAGAGTGAAGAGGGAGCAGAAAGTTGTACACAACAAATTAGATTAATCAGTGCTGAAATATATCTGTAGAAATATATATGATAATAAGTGCTGCTCGTTATTCCTAAATGGATTATTTACCATTAGCCGGACCAGGCATAGAAAATAGAAATTAAGATCATTTATGACATTATTTATAGGAAAATGTCAAGCTCAAAACTCAAAACTACATGCACAATGCACAATGCGTACAAAATACTGTACGAATAGGAAACAACAGTCAGCCTTTCTGTTTTCATTTCTTCCGGTATCAAAGAAAGAAAAAAGAATGAATAAACTATCTGCTTGTTTCTGTGCCTACCTGGTTGATAACTGAAAGCTGAGGACTGAACGTTGATTGAGTGGGAAGAAAACAGTTGAGGATGAACAACTGCGCATCGTAATATAATAAGTACTTAAAGCTCAAATCTCAAAACTCAAAACTGCATTCAAATGCCTACGAGCTTCAAGTTTTGAGTGTTGCCTTTTCACTTCTTCCCTTTCTTCTTCTTCTCGTTCTTCTTCAGAAATGAGAAGTATGTCAAACGGCGCAATAATAATAATAGGTGTATAGTGTATAGTGTATACTGTATATATATACGGTTACAACTTGTAATACAATTGAAAGAGTGCGTATAGGTAAATATGTAGATTTGCATTTCAAATTTCAATGCTCCAAACTGCTTATTTTACAAAGCAGTTTTGGATTTTCATTCCATAGTTAGAGACTCATTAGGTGCGTAAATGGAGAGATTTACAAATTGTATAAATGTTAAATGTACATGAACCATAAACCATAAACCAAAAATATTTTTATTGTCTCCAGGTTATTTTCTTTTTGTATCTTTTTAAGCTTGATGTTAAATGTTGATGTGCAACAATTAATGATTAAACATTAAACGGTCACAAAAGTCAAGTTACAAGTCAAAAGTGGTGCCAAGCATCAAATATTGTAGGTACGTCTGATTAAAAATGCAAAAAGTACTACATATTATTCGTTATTTGTATATACCGTATACACTACAAATCACAAATCACAGGTACAGTTTTGTAAAGTATGAAAGTGATCATGATCCGTACTCCGTATTCCGTAGATATGTATTGTCAACGTAACTTGTAACCTAAGCACAAGGCTCAAATATTAAATATCAGTACTAGTAACTAGTAAGTGGTGCTGACAACTGACAACACAATAAAAACAATATCATATCACTGAGCACGGAGGTACTTGTTACTTGTGCAGATAGGTCAGTGCACATTACAAACATGAGTAAGTTGGGTTTCGATTCACATGGATTTGAACAACAAAATTCGTAAAATTTTTTTGACATTTTTATAAAA
>JAQGBH010008115.1:0-10146 GCA_034698265.1 Sminthurinus aureus | reverse complement strand
GATTCAAATTTTCAGAGGTTTTTTTTTACACCAAAAGGAACAATATGACGGGGTAAGACTTTAACTTCCGTCAAGTCATGGTATTTTGACGGACCCTACTGTACATACATACATTTTTACATGTTTCCGTGTGTTAAAGATGATGTATATTGGATATTGTATATATGGTGTTAGCGTATGTATAAAATAGACGAAATGGATGAGAGGAGAAAAGGGGTAGTATATTACATATTATGGAGTGAAATTATACATATTATCATGGTACATTATATTATTATAGGGAATAGGAAGATCAACAGAGAAAAGAGATTAGAGATGAAAAAGTAAAAGACAATATAGATGAGCCAGTCAAGTGTTTAGGAGGATATCGTAGATTGTATATTGTACGAAATTCAGTGTATCTATGCGGTGTGTGTATTATTTGCATATCTATCTACATTAGAATTCTACATAAGGACAACATACTAGATTACTAGGTGCATACATGCTTAGCAGAGGAAGAGGAGGAAGAACAAGAAAATGAAGACAAAGATGATGAAAAATAACGCAAGAAGAAGCACAACTTTAACTACGGGTACCAAAAAATCTCCAAAGAGATCCAGCAGATCTACACTCTAGATTCAAGACACTAGACACCATAGACTGCATGATGTAGACTGAGAGGTGCTTTTCGTTTTCCTCTTCTTCACGTACAGCGTACAGGTATTCATCTTCTTGATACCTTTTTCTACATGTTATTTTCCAAAGGAGTTGTTAAATGTATAGTGAATAGTGAGTGCTTGCTGCTCAAGGGGAGGTAATTGGTTGAGTCTATCTATCTATCTACGTCGTTGAATGTTGAATGCTATGCAAGTGTGTACAGTGTATAGTGTACAGTGGATGTTGAATATTAGAAGGAATGAGGAGATACAGCGAGCTCTCTCAAAAACCCTTTTTCCTACCTGTTCTTATTGTTACTCTAGACTCTAGAGTTTCAGACTAACTCTGCTCTGCCGGTATATCGTTCAGTACGTTCATCATTCAGCATCTCAGCCACACCATCAACAGCAACGAGTAGACATAAATATAAACTATAAACATATCCACTGTTCACCATATAGCAAAAATGTAAAAATTTCCTCCCCAGTTCTTTTCTCATCTCATCAAGTAGTTCAATTTGACTCTGTGATCAAGAATCAAGAACGAATTCCTGGTTCATCTTGTTGTCACTCTGTCATCGACACGCACGCATAATCCCATTCATCAATTTGTACAACAAACAAAACAATAAATGTCCTTTATTCTGGACAAGAATTACAATCCGATCTCTTCCGTTTTAAATTTAAAGTGAAGTTAATTCCTCAACCCTCTTGAACTCAAGATTCAAGATCAAAAGTGAATTCTCGTGGATTTTTAAATACAAAATACAAACTACAGACTTTAAAAACTTCCTGTGAATAATTTTGTGGTGAATAAGTGAAAAAGTGAATAATTATTTTGTTGTTTATTTACAATTTACACTGATAAAAATTGATGAAAAATACATTTTATACTCGTCAAATATCAAGTGTCAAGTTACGCGTCTGCAACTGGATACTTACAACTGACAACTATGGATAATTGTTATTTGTTGTAAGTATTGTTATTGTTATTGTTGTTGTTGTGCTTGAAAGTTTAAAGTGACATAATAGTATCTCCATCATTAAATATGTACATGTAAACAAACTAAATCGACACAAGAAACCTTCACTGAAAATCATTCAAGAAAAAATTAACATATTATCTCCATAATAGTACAGAATAAACAGAATACAGACTCTTGTGCTCACATTACAGATTGCCGCAATTACTGAATACTGAATAGTGCATGCAGTTGAATTCCTTTTAGTGAAATACGAAAACATAATCTCGAATCATTACAGATACATTCGTGAGTAAATAAAAGTGTAGGCGAGTGGTATAATAATTTTTGTACAAGAGTTCTCGGATCCCACTGACATTTATATTTACGCCTGTCAAATTATATTACCAATAACGTTGACAAACTCTTACATATCTGTCGTCGTTGTTTCATTCGTGAAAACTTGAAAACTTAAAAAGTGTGACGTACAATTTACAATTTATTAAGACTAGAATCTAGAATCTAAATAAATATAAAATCTATAAAGTACAGAGTTATTATTATTGTCTACTTATATAAGTTTTGTTTTGTTTTTACTTGTTACTTGTAAATATATACAAAACATGTACTTTGTACTCTGTACTTACGGTTAGCACAGCTGCTTGTTTATTTGTTTCGTGGATTCTTTTGTTTTCTTGTTAAATATTCAAAAGGAAAAGTCATCAGAGCAAAACTAAATACGCAAAAGCTAGAAGGAACTAAACATCATTGTCATTGTAAACAGAGTGTAGAGTGGAGAGTGGAAGAACCCCTGGATGCTATAAATATACAATCTACAATATAAGGTACGTACTCCTATCTTTTACTTTTTACTTTTCATATAGCTTTTTTCATCTGCATGTCAATTGTCAATGTTACATTTCTAATTGCTAGAATCTAGAATTAGTATGCTACACAATTTACAATTATTTACAATAGATTCCGATTAAAAAGTACCAGTTCAGTTCTACAATACAATCTACAATAAACGTTAAGTGCAAAATCATCATACAAAATGCGCCATAAAAAATTATTGTACATGATTTTATAAAAAAAATCATGCTTAGTTTCGTTTTAGAGTTGTTTTTATCAGCGTACCTATTGTACAATAAAATGTGAATATCGTCGTCATTTTCCAATTTCCAAATTTAGGCTCATACATGTATTTAAAATAGTGAAGATGTGTAAACTTTCCATCGGTTTCCTTTGATTGTTCGTCTTGAAGTTACATACTACATACATAGAAAAGGAAACAATACACAATACACACATAAAAAAATGATGCTTGACCTGGAAAACTTGGTTTTTATAATAATTTTTATTATGAGAATATTTTCACAAGTATTTTGTTATTTCAGACTTGAGACTCGAGTGCTCAAAAAATTCACTCTGACACACATGACACATAATATTTCTGAATTCGGAATATTTTGTGTGTTTCAAGTTTCAAGTGATGTAATTTTATGTCGTGTCTTCATAATTCATAATGCGTCTAGTGTCTACATTTTGTGAGATTTCCAAGAATTTTTTCCTCACTTTTTGTTTCATTTTCCTCGTCAGCCTCTTCTTACTTTTAACACCTGAAAACTGAAAATGTTGTAAAAATATACACACGCTTTAGATTTTAGACACACATGTGAATGAAGTAAGAAGTAACTACATGTAAAATGGAATATTATGACTGTTACAAACTGACACATTGTTATAAAACTTGAGTGTGTTTCAAGACTCAAGATTCAAGATCTACAGGGAAATACCTGAAGATTTTCAAGATTGAAAAAATGTGTGAGCTGTGAGGCCCAGGTTAATAAAAGGAGACAAAATATTATAAATGCGTGTGAGCAATATAACATGAAACACAATATATAATATAATATAATATAGAGCATTTAGTTGTACCGTCTAGTTTAACAATTTTATCACGACTATTGAGTCAGAGATGGAGAGTGAAGATTTTTGATTGTGAATTGTGGGAATCATTTTTGACTCCAAGTATTATCGTATATTATATAGCTTTACGTTTAACATGTCATATCACCCATATGCATCTGAGTATTATATTATATCATTGCACTTTGCACTTACTTACTTTGTATTTTGTATTATGCATAACGAATAACGAAGGTATTACGTTCAAAACTGGACAGGCATTTTATTGCCGTCAGATTTTACATGAAGATTTTTTTTTGTCACATGTTTATACTTTGTACATCACCAGAAGGGTTTTTTGAGTTTTTTGTTCGTCTCTTCTTTCTTGAATCTTTTCTGTTGAATCTTAAATGTTTCGAGTTTTGATGAAATAAAAGAAACGAGCTCACAAGCATGTGTTTAAAGTTTGAATGTTTGAATAGATAATTTTAAGGGAAATGAAAATATAGACAAAAGACAAAAGTCAAACCAATCTTCCCTTTTTTCCCTTTCTCATGGTTCATGATGGTGCAAAGTGCAGAGTGTATCTAAAGAATTTTGATAAGATGCCTTGTTTCTTCTGTGTCTTGTGTGTTTCGTATTTGGTATAAAAAACAGAAACAAAGCACTAAAATGTCATCATAACTTATTCAAAATACGATGAGTGATGATGAGTTTGATGTTTGATGCTTGATGAAGGGAAAATGGAAAAGGTGAATAGGGAAACGAAATTGTAAAATTTAGTAAAAGGTAAAAGTAAATAGTCAATGCTCAATACAATGGAATAATATTGTGTGCAATCATATAAAATCCATATACATTTCCACAAATCATAATTTACAACTTACAACAGTCCGGCATCCATTTCAATTTCAGTTTCATTTCGATTTTAAAGAAATGAAATGAACTTTGTATGCTTTATGATGATGATGCCTCGTCTCTCTCGTCTATCAGTTGTGTTTTGTGAGCACCTACATTCGCTTTTCCGTTCTTTGTCTACACAATATAGAAAATACAATACATTGTAATAAATTCTGTATTAATATGATGATACTCAGGCAATAATAATATTGCTATTCACCATTCACTCTTACGTCTATAGTCTATAGTTACATTAGATTTGAATTTTGAATGTACGTTTGACTATGAGCTATGAGCATTATTATTAAAAACTCTAAAGTCTAAACTCTAAACTCTAGATTATTGACTCTGGATATCAAAATTTTTTCTATGGCCAAATTTCCAGCCTACACTTTTCACTTTGCCAACGATTAAGCTTTGAGTTTAGAGTTTAGAGTTTACGTACAGTGTAAATAATATCTGTATGTTCTATCTTGTATCTTGTATGTAGTATGAACAATTCCCATTATAATGCATTATATAATGTAGTCAATAGCCATTGTCAATTGTATAACCATTGATACTTAGTTTATTAAATAAGTGATTTGGTTTGCTTTGGTTTGGCCTGTGTTTGTGTTTGGACTTGTACTTTGTACATGGTACTTGTTGCAGGGGAAAATTTTTTGGTTGAACTGTCAAGTTGTTGTAATAAAAATTTCAAAAGATATACACATCTGTAGGTACTTGAAAATTTTCCTTTCCTTCTTTCTCCGTTCTCCGTCACCGTCCTCTCAAGACAAAACATATTGGAATATTGCATATCTTTTCATCTATCTATCAAGTATCAAGTATCAAATTGCTTCTATAATCTATGCACAATACAAGATACAATATACAAGATAGACGCATAACGCAGATTGGAGGAAGAATATGGAAGATTCACATTATAAAAACTGTCTCTTGAAATCAGCTCAAGATTCAAGACTCAAATCTCAAAACTCAAGAGTTAAGAGTCAAGAATCAAGAGATGAGCTTGTTTCATTTCGTCCATTTGATTTTCATCACTGTTGACTGTCATTATAAGGGCATTCTCTGAATGAGACTCTCAAATCTCAAGTGTTTCATCTTTCATCAAAAGAATCAAGAATCAAGACTCATGATCCATGTAAAGCTAACGAAATGGAAGATGTAAATATGCAAATGTACGTGTTTCTGCACTGTTTACGACTTCCTATACATGCAAGTTATTATGCAAATGTATGGATACAGATTTATGTTTTAAAGGTAATACACTTGAAATTTCAAACTACAAACATAATACAATGCATAATACAAAGAATTACCAATGACCAATGTAATATGATAGTACAAGAAACTTTACACTTTAAAATTTACATTTTACAATTCACAGGTATAAAAAAGCTGAACCGTGTACTTGTTAAAGGGACTTTTTTATTTATTACGCAAATACTGGTATTTGGTATTTCATTGCATCTTTCACTCTCTGTTACTGTACACTGTACAAAGTATTTGAAAAAAAAAACAACCAAATGAATATGAAACGGAAAGAAAACAATCCAAAATCCAAAAGCTTGGGGAGAAAATCAAGTTTATATTATATCACTCCAGAATCCAGAAACAGGTAACAGAGACACAAAGATGAAACAGCATTAGAACAATAATAATAATTATTATTATTGTTATTATTATTATAAAATTGTGAATGATTTGAAAACGTGCATGTACAATGGAGAATGTCTTATGTTTACATTTACATTCATTTACTGCAGGTTGATCTATGTGCAAAAAAATACTGTCAGCTTGTATTTTAGATTTGCCCTAAATGGTAAAGTAAATGTTTATGCGTTGTGCATCGTGATACGTAATATAGTCAGTCACAAGTTGTATGCAATATGCAATCTATTTATCTATATAAAAAATCATCAGCACTAGATGTTCACCTGTTGAATTTTGAGGTTTGAGTCTTTGTTTATTTATTCTGCACTGATTATTATTTTTTACTATGAATGTGATTTGATTTGACTTAATTCTTCATTTTCCTCTTTCAAAATTCAAAAGGAATAAATAAGACGGTCGACGATTATATTATACATGCTTTATATCTGAAGAGTGAAGAGTGAAGAAGATGAAAGATGAAAGAGAAGGTAAATAAAAAGTAAAATATAAAAAGCTTTTGACAACTAAATACATAGAAGATTCCCAATTGCTACCAACTAAAACTACAACTATGACTTTGGATATGGCTGTCATTTTTCAATTTAGCATTCATTCAAGTTTGTTTAGTTGGATTGTAGATTTTAGATTAGGCATTTGAGACTTGAGATTTGAGGTGATACATTTTAAGAAGATTTCATCAGTAATTTGGCATATTTAGTTTTCTCAAATGTAAACAGTAGACACTAAATAATAAACATGTATGAATTTGGAATTTGGAGATCGTAATAAACAGAGATAAGCGGATTATGACCGATAATTATACTATTATATTTTATATTATAGCGTAAACAAGCATATTAGGGATTTTATCACATTTACGTACATATAAAATACAAAATGTACAATGTACATAATAAATAAGATGCAAGAATATGTCATTCATTTTAATTTCATGTCCATTCGATTATCATTTTACAGAACAAGATTCAACAATGTTTTTTATCTTTTTATGACTACAATCTCCAATGAATAGGATCAGGATCACAGCAAGCAACAAGACGTACATTGTACATTGTACAAAGTTTTGTATTTATTTATGAAAATATAACAAGCTATCCCTTATTAGCAGCATACTTCTTGTTCTTTAGTTTGCTTCATTTCTTTGTATTTGTAGTTGTATTTCGTGTTTAGTACTTTGAGTTTTGAGTATACACTTGTAAAATGTTGAGAGAGGAGAGAGAGAGAAGAGTGACTACATGTAAAAGTTGTAAGAGAACAGAGAACAGTTAGTGATATTAAGATAGGGATTGAAAAAGGAAAAGAGAGAGACAGTTTCTGTGTCATTCTGTTTCATTATATCATCTTTTTGTCATTGGGCAAGTCAATAGAATTTTATTATAAACAGTTCGATCCATATATAGTTACACCGTCCTTGTCACAACAATATTTTGTATTTGAGACTTGAGTACTGACTTTTGTGAGTACAGTTTTGTCCTTGGTAGATTTCCAATAGAAACAAAGTTTTTTTTTCAGTCACCCTCCAAACTCCACAGAAAACGTTGTCTTACATTTTTCTACATTCTAAATTCTAAATCAGCATGTGTCTCTTGATACGTTTTAATTTTGATGAATGAAACAGGTATTTTTATGGTAGTTTTCTTAAAAACGGCAAATCTCATGTCTCACCTCTTTAACAGCATCTCAAGTGTCACAGAATAGGATTTTTAGGAATTCCTCCAGGAAAAATGATTAAATATTTCATAAGAAAGTTTCATAGATGCAGCATGCTGCCTGCAATTTGTCCGTTCTTGTTCTTTTTCATTTGCCATATAAAACAAAATTAATGAAAAGAAATAGGAATTCTCAGTTCTCAGAATACATTATAAATTATGACACATACATGTAGAATTTCTAGTCAGTGAATCTCTCTCTTTCTACTCTCTTTAGCCATGCCATAGTTAGTTAGTGATCTGAGCTGTACATTGTAAGAGAATGCAGTAATTAATAAGTACAATTAAGATGTGTGTGTAAGGGTAATGCAGTACTGCATTATATTATGTTGTGCCGATGTACCATGTCCCAAATTATTTTTTTTCATCATTATACTTTGTACTTTATGCAGTATGCAATCCAAACTCCAAACTTCAAACATTACGTTTTCATTTTCATTTTCCATTCCTATTGACTTATTTGGATAGTCATTAGTCATGATTATCTCTAGTTGGATTTTTAATGTGGATAAATTTTCATCACACACGTCAAGTCTCAAATCTCAAGTCACACAGAGCACAGAGCACAGATCACAGAGCCTAAGAAGAGAGTAGAGATGCATACCTCAATATATTATATCATCCTACACTTGTATCTCCTACCTTGTGTCTTGTGCCTTGTGTATAAATAATAAATGTACACGATTAAGAGTGTATTAAACTATCAACTATCACCATGGGCATCTCAAATACCCAATACCAGTCAACAAGAGTCAGTCAGACAACTTCATAGAAAAATTACACGCAATATTATAGTCATCATTCACAAATCTGAAGTCTCAAGTCTACACACCAAACACTAGACAGAGTACAGGCACAGAGTAAAAATATTACACATGCAAACTCTTTTAAAAAACCATGGTTAAACTTTTGTCTTGGTATTGATGTTTGGTGTTAGGTGTTGCATTGGTCATTGAAAGTTGGAAGACTTGAATAGATTTTGAGAAAAAAACGTTTGCAAGCCCCATCTTTCTACATTCTACAATCTGAATTTACAGCTGAAAAGATGATACATGATCAAACTACAGAATTTAGCACAGATCACAGATATTTGCTTAAGAAAGAAGAAGAATGCTGCTCGTATGTTTTATTTGATCGTTGATATTATATTACAATGGTATCTTAAAGCGTGAGTATAGAGTATATAGAAGGTAGAACGTAGAATGTAATTCATGATTGAACATCAGAGGACATACAAGTAGATATCAGAAATAGAAATAGAAATATCAGTATTCAGTATGTAAAATGGATAGTTAGCTAAACCAAAATAACTCACAATGGACTGTATACTCCGCACTGTAAACATACAGAGAGAGAGACTTGAAAATCAAATGAAAATTATCTTTTCAATTTTCAATGCTCAAACTTTAAAAGGAGTTACGGAGAACTTTCCTTCAAGAAAGATTCCTTTGTTTTGACTTTTAACTATTGATGAGCTCCCTCGATAATGCTAAAAATCGTACTCGTAATCATATTTGATATTTGTAATCCAAATCACACGGTGGATTCCCTATTCGTATTCCCAATTCCTTAGACAAGTCTGTTTGTTTTATGTGTGTCATGTGTTTTATTTGTGCTCTGTGCTCTGTACTTATACGTAAATATAATAATAGTGATAGTATCCGTTTTTGATGATAGATCATGGTGTAGATTGTAGATAATATTCATTCATTCATTCATACAAATAATAAATAGTAAATAGCACTTGTGACTTGGGACTTGTGTAGTGTGTAAAGTAAAAGTAAATTTGTAATAACAGGCAACGCAGAATGCTACACAAATTACAAATCACAAAGCACACGGGTGATAGACAGTATAATCACATGAGGACAACAAACGCGACAAAAGGAAAAGAAAATAAGATATATCTTTATCATTTCTTGTGGATTGTGGAACTGAACCAAATATCAAATGCCAAATACGAAATAGGAAATACTGGGGTAATAATAACAATATTATTACTATCATTATAAATTATAAACGCTCACATTACATTTTACATTACACTCTCATTTTGATTACTTGAGGAAGAATTGAGAAGAAAAATGAAAAGTCCGTCTCTCAATTCTCAGCTGTAGGAGTCAAATCAAATCAAATCACCTACTCAAATGATTGTTGAATGTAGTCATGAGTGTTTTCTGTGTACATTTGTGTCGACACTTAAAAATATAAGGAAGGAAAGTAATCTTTAGTTGCCAGAGCCAGTCTAAAAAGGATTGATTATAGATTATTGATGTACAGGGTGAGGCGAATAAAACGCAACCGGAGTTTTTTTGAGTAATTTTTCGCAGGAGTGGCGGATTTTGTCAAACA
>JAQGBH010008114.1:0-10148 GCA_034698265.1 Sminthurinus aureus | reverse complement strand
ATAATAAATAATACATATAGTTACTGTGTGTACTAAATAATAAATAATAATGTTATTTTAAATTAAATAGCATAATAATATAATAATTATTATAATATACAATAATACATAATACAGACTGTTTCCTACGCATTTCCTATTTCCTATGTACATAATACATAATGCATATAACATATAATATTATATCATATTATTATTATTATGTGCTACGTATAGAGTATAGATAATAGATACATTTGTAAAACTGTTGCCTCTCCGTGCTAAACACCCATAAAATTCCATAAACCATAACATAATATAAAACATCTCGATTTCAATCAAATTAAATCTTTTGTGATGGACAAGTATTTAATTATTGTGGAAAAACGTGGATAAATTTTAACGAGTATTTCTATTGTAAACTTTACAAAAACATATGACAAAAGAAAACCTTGATACTTGATACTTGACAATTTTCATTGTATTTCCTCATATCAATCAAAAACCTTATACCTTATGGAAAATTCAACAGTACGCATTACCTAATCATAATGTAAATCCAGATTACACATAATACATAATAGAAATACAATGATTGTGATGCCAAAAAAGAAAGCTTACTTAATTATTAATGATAATTATTATTATTCACATATGTACACATAAAAAATTTAAAGTGTACAATGGACAATGAAAATATTATAAAAGTACTGTCGATTGACCTTTTGACCATTTGACTCGGTGTATATAAATTCTTTGTGTATTTTCATGTATTTCCGTCGAAATACATACATACGGAATTTATACATACCGAGTCAAAAGGTCATTTTACAATCGACAACACGTGAAAAAACTTGTTAGAGTTAGCTAAAAATTCATGGGAAATAAAATAATGTTCGTAATAAGATTAACAATACCATATAAAATGTATGAATATAAAATGTATTTGTGCTAAATAACTATATTTATTATCTATTTAGGACATGATTTAACGTTTAGGGTTTAGAGTCTAGAATTTAGAATCTAGAGAATAGGTAAAAATGAGAAAATTTCCAATATGATGGAAAAGAGCATTGTTCAAATACAAATGTAATGTGTGTGTACATAAATATGAGTATTTATCATGTACATTTGTTGTACCGTGTACCGCGTGTAAGCGGCTACAATGTACAATGTATCTACATAATATACTCGTACACACACATAAACTTTATGTACATAAAAAATATACTGTCCGTGATCCGTAAATGTGAAAACTTTACAAGTTGTAAGATGTAAATACACACATATATAATAATAATAATAATAATAATAAAAATACCATGTAGGTCCACCCTTAGAATTTAGACGCGTCAACGATGAAACGAATCCTCCTCTCCATTCATTATTTAAAATATTTAGATGTACATGTTGATATTGCTAAGTTTTATAGTTAATGGTTAACGGTTAGCGTTTAGGTGATACATAAGTGTTCACTGTTCATGTTCACTGACCATCATCATCATTCCGCATCTGCGACCCATAAATAAATGGGCGATATATATACAATATACATAATAAATACGCGCAACATGTTACATGCTATATAAGTTGAAAAATTGCGTATTGCGTAACATAAAAGATTCAAAAGTGAAAGTATAATATAAAACCAAAGCACAAAAACATGAAGAATGATGAATTATGAAGAATCTAAATCTAGAATCTAGAATCTAGACATTTGTAATTTATAATGTAGATTATTAGATTATATATTCTAGTATTCTAGAGGATAGAGGATTAGAATAATTAATTAGCTAATTAAGTGTTTGCGTAAGTATTAGTTATTACAGTAATTCATAATTAGTGATTAGTTTATGTAAATATCAAAATAGGACGTTGTGTTATGTAATATATAATATGCACATTAGGCATTAGACATTAGTCAGATAGAGAAAAATGTGGAAAACACATTTTTCTTTATTTATTTACCTGAGCCCTTCGAGCTACATACATAAAATGTACATAAATTACAACCTAGATGTTTTAGTTCCTAGTTGTACACGCGATTGAAACCATTATTTGTGATTTAGATGTAATAAAAAAAACTAGATATCAAATCAGATAGAAAATAAAACATACAACTGTTACCTAGAAAGTAGAAAGAAAAGAACCCACATGATATGCAATTAACAGTTACCATAAAAATATTCTATCCTTTTGTAAAAACAAAATATACATAAAATACACATAATATCGACAGAGTCGATGTTTCTATATCATATAGTCTATATTCTATATTATGATATAAAATTATATTATAGACATGTTATGAAAATTTAAATGATTTTATTTTGTAGATTTTTCAGTTTTGTTGTTCACTGTTGTTAAATCTTCTGGTTGTCGACTGTTGAGCCAACGAAAGGTTTTGGTCGAAACGTCGACAGTTGAAGAGGAAAGAGTATTATATTACTCTATACGATTTATGTTTAAAAATTGTGTCCGAGCGTTTCAACTTGTACTAGTACTACATAAAATTATATCCCATCTCCCATATTTCAAATGATTGTTTATTTATAAGTAAAAGAGGATAATAAAGACAAAAAAAAAGAAGATTATTGTTCAAATTCGCCGAGCGATTGAATATGTATCATAATATAAAAATAAAAAATATATTATAATGTAAATGTAATATGTAATATAGATCGAATGTACTGTATAAGTAATACCGTAAAAAGTATATCGTATTTATGAGGATGAGTGTTGTATAATAAATAAAAAAGTACAGTGTGTATTTTAGATTTTAAGAGTACACAACATACAAGATACAAGACAACAGAACCACTTCCTAACCTGATTTTTTTCTGTCAAACATATACACACAATACATAAGGCATATAATTCTATCAACAATCAGAACACGAGCTATTGTCATTTGTCATATTATTATGCACGTACATATTTAAAAGATATGCAAGAAATAAACAAGATTCCGGAAATCCTAGTAGATTAATGGACATTTAATGAATTTCGGATATCGTCTCTAGCTCGTGTGTACCAAAAGTTATGTGTGTTTACATGATACATGATGCACAATATTATTATCATAGGTACGGATGTTATGGACAAAACAATTTGCAATACACATGTGTATACAAAATTTATTATACCTAACTACCTAACTAATTATTCGCAGTATGCAGTATGTAAGACGTATTACGTACTCTATAATGTGTAAAATATAGATAAAAATTGTCTACGGTAAAATCAAAGTGTAACCTTTTCTCCTCAAATTTGATTTGTTTACCCAAAATTATATAAGCTATAATCTATAGTCATATTATAAAAACAATTAATAAGTAATATTTATGTACACCTAAATAACAAATAACACTGGTGTACATGTATAACGTTGTAAACAATAGGAGAAAGGGTACTACTGTGAACTGTAAACTATATAAACTTCGAAGATGAAAAAGAAACAAGATGATACAAAATATACTATAACATACATGAACAAAAATAAAAGATAATTTATGAAGAAGCATCTAATCATCCTTTCTTCAACTATATAACATATAACATATTATGTATTATGAAAAATATTATGTACTATGAACTATGTACTATTATCATTTGAAGAAACGCAAAAAATGAAGAATGTTTATCAATCAATAAAATAAATAATGAATGAATAAATAAATACATTATCATTGATATAAAAAAATATATATATACGAGTGTTTGATTTTGATTCTGCATTGTTCATGATTGTAAGTGATAGTACAGCATAATAATTTCATACTATGTAATATTATTTCATAATATACTCTCCATTATAAAAATGAACACTGGCAACTGGTATACAGTTACAAAAAGAAGCGGGAAATGAAAAGTGATCAACGATAAACTTGTTTTATCATCATACTTCATATACTTTACTACGCTAATTAGATTCATTCATTCTTTCTTTCTTTTACCATGCCATGGTTCATCTCATTTTCTATTTCTTATTTTAGCAAAACAAGAAATAAGAAATTCTTCACTGGAAAATAACAATAGTAGTAGTCATGAAAAAATTTTTTTATCATTCTCCTACTCATCTCAAAGGGGAAAAAAAACTTTGACTGCATCCTAAATAAAAGTAAATAAACAAAGGAAATAATAATAATAATACAGCTATAGGAGCAATGAGCATTAACACAAGACTGAAGAAAAAAACAAAGAGAGACTCTAGACTCAAGACAGATCTATTTTTATAAAAAATATTATGAAATGCATGCCACACTGACTTGCAAGTCTTAGATCTTTTTTTTTTTCTTTTCCTCCATCTTTTCTCATTTCTCTCAATATTATTACTCTGAGCCGTCTCTGACTCTGAGGAGGTATCTATAAAAGGAGGTGACTAGACTAGCCAGCCTCAATACTCTATATTACAGTATATTACAGTGCAGAAAATGAGTTGTTCATATCCTCAGCATCATCATCGTCATGAACCAGATAGAAATACAAAGAGTAGTATATCTACATCTTTGTTTTCTTGTGACTTGAATGCATAAAAATGATGAGAAAAAAAAAGAAAGAAAGGAAGAAAGAAAGGCTTCGTAACTTTACGTTACTGACTTTTTTTCCCGTATATGTACTTTGGCCAAATTCGTCCGTGTGTGAAGGAAAAGAAAGTTAAATTGAAGCCTGAACAACATTCAACATTCTCCTTGCTATGGTAGTTCTTTACTCTTTACATTAGGTACTAGGTACACTGGCTGAATACAATTTCATAGACCATAGACGGAAGAAAGGACTGTGTGTGGCCATGGGCAAACTTAAATTGGCAGTTTAGTATAAAGTTTATGTATGCAGTCTGCATAAGATATGTACACGATACCCTGTGACACACATACAAACTATTATTGTATTGTATTGTATTTCATTACCTTGCGCTCTAGATTCCTAATATACGAAATACAGAATACAGACCCTAGATTTTAGATAAAATATACACTATAAAATAAGAACTCAAAAAAATAACAAAAAAATAAATAAATCTCGTATCCTTTTGTACTCCACATTTATAATCAGGTACTTTGTACTCAAAATATTGCACAGATACCTCATATCTCATCATAATATTATATCATATAAATAAATGTATGAATCATGAATAGGTATACACAATTCCAATGAAAGCTACAAATAATAATATTGCCATTTGCTCTAGGTAGTATATCGTATATCGTAGTATGTAATTGAAAGAAAAATATTAAGAACATGTATTTATTTTTTTTGTATCATTTCCATGTTCAACTTTTTTACAATAAAAGTATTGTAACATGTTATATAATAATAATATAAAATACAAAATATACATCTATATTGTATAATCACATATAAACATCTTTTTTACATGTAAAAAAAAACTAAAAACTTAATTCTGTTATGCATTATTATCTCTTTTATATAAATTCTTTGTTTTGTTTTCCTGTCCAGCTTTATAAATTACAAATTATGAAGGATTACTTATTGAGTATTGAGTAGAACATAATATGAGGAAATGATGATACCTTGTTGATGATGATTTCCTTACTTCCTTGTCATTGAGGGCGGGGGGAATCCATATTCATTTTAGTGTTGGGCATGCATACAAAGATATATTCTGTTGTTGTTGATTTGATAAGAAGCCTCAAGAATAAGGAATGAGTTTCCCATCATAAAAAGTAACGTCGACCTTTTGTTTGGGTGAAAATACATGGAGACAAGGAAGGGATTCCGTCTTCATCCTCAGGATAAACTCTTTACTCAACATTCTATGTTCTATACTCTATATTCTACACCAACTCTCCACAGGCTGTGATGGTTATTCTCTCGGATGTTTTTCCAGATTTTGATCCAAATTTCTAGATAAAAACAACAACAAGAAAATCACATTGATACATGATACATAAATAAACAGTAAACAACCCTTTAACTCACATGACTTGAATACTGAATACTCAAAAGCCCCAGTAGACTGATACAATATATATAAATAGCATCAGTCTATACAATATACATGTTCTATATCTACGCACACATATAATATACCTATAAATAGGAACAGCATAAAAATAGGTACAACTAACCATAAATCACCAGGATCTGACCTAACCACCACAAACACAATCCCTATCTTTCTTTCTCTCTTTCTTTCTTTGTCTATTTATCTACCAGAAAACAGAAAACCACAGGTGAATCGTGAAACCAAATCCATATTTGACTGTTACACTTTGTACCTATAACAGAACTTTCTATTTCAAATTCTAAAACATTGATTCGATACAACATATTAGAGATAATTATATAAACGGCAATAATATAATACAGTATATAAACATATGATAAACTACAAATGGAGGAAGTGCAGATTTTTATTTCCTTCTTATGTAAATATTTAAATTTGGTAAATTTTCTACTTCAATACGTATAAAATGTAAATCAGTGGATAAAAATATACACACAAGAACAATATGCATAAAACATAACACGCAACATGTGCATAAGTTATAAGTATACTTGTTCATTGTTCGTCATAATACACTATATTATGTGTTTTAAAATTCAAAAGAAAATCAAAACAACAAAAAATAACCTGTAGACCGTAGACAAAATCAGTATCAAGTATCGAATTTGAAAAACTGAGATTTTTTCGCAGATGCTTTGGCAAGGAACAATACACTGAACAATAAAGTACACAATGTTTAAGCATGCTGCATAATGTGTAAAAACAAGAACAAGAAGAAAAAGTAGATTCATGTGAAATTTTTCAGTCAATTTTTCCATACACGGATATAAAATGCATATATGTATACATGTATGTAGTCAAGAGTAAAAGTATGAAGTAAATAGGACGGTATAATAAATCAATTTTCCATCCTCTTGCTACAGTTTTTGGTAATACTATTACAATCATGTGCAAGTACGAGGACTGCCTTTACAAATAGCTACTCTCTCTTCTAGTCTACCTTTCCTTTTTCTCGTTTTCAAGTTTTCTAGTTTTTGAGGTACTCTGGTTCTGGTAAACAGTACAATATATTATATAATATATAGAGGGCTACATAAATAGATAGATAGATGGATAGACATATCTTTCTCCATCCTGGTACTTGAAGTAGTTATTGTTGTTGTTCACCATGTACTTTTTCCTTTTGGGTTACAACCATAAAATATGCAAAGAGAATTACTCATACTCTACACAAACACTCTCCTTCCGTTTTTCCCAGAGGGATGATGCAGAAAAAAGAACAGCACAGGATCTATGTATGTATATGTATATTCTTATTCGTACTTTTTTTTTGACGACAAAATCTACCTCACAGCTCACAGTCTAAAAAACTGTTATTTTTTTAGCTATATACATAAAGTGGACTAGTGAAAAGAGAGAAAATTGTAAAAAAAAAGAAGGCAAGGTTGAAACTGGAAACTGGAATGCAATAAAATGACGTACTTTCTCCTTTTCTCTCTCTCTCTTTCCTCCTGACTTTGCTCTCTTTCTTGCTCTTGACGCTACTATGTACTACAATCATTTTGCTTCGAGGGAAATGGAAAAAAAAGAAAAGGAGAGAAAGCATAACTGAACACGGGAGAAAGTTTAAAAAAGACCTTTCTTTTTTTTCACCGTGGACATAGTCGTTCTAGTCCTCGTTTTCCTTTTCTCTTTCTGGTTTTACCTGAGAACCCGAACGAAATTGTCATATACAGAAGAGAGAGAGAGAGAGAGAACGTAGAAACTTTTCTCCTTAAGCCACGACAAAAACTAGGGGGAAAATCTAGTCGATTACACCTATTCTTGTATCATAGACTTACTTTAAATCCATACACCAGACAAACTCTTTTTTTCTCTTCAATACGATTTATTGCAACGGCCACCCTTACTACTCCAGACTCAAGTAATATTATAGTACTACAAAGTTTGAATGCAGTTCAAGAAAACTACAAACTATCAAGCTGTATTTATGTACACATAGATACATAATACATGAAAGTAAACTACTCAAAGTGTAACATATGTAATATTATGTATTCGTCATCATCATGATCATCATGGTGCTCGACAGGTTTTTTTCACGTTTTCCGTCTTTTTTCTCAAGAAACTCGTCTATGCTCTTCTCAATTCTGCTTTGCACCATGTCTAAAGCATGGTGCAAAGCAGAATTGAGAAGAGCACAGATGAACTTTAACCTTGAAAAAAAAATTAGGTACTCTTATTTACATTTTTTCCTGTTCCTTCTTCCTCCAGATGTAATATATGCACATTATTGTTATTTGTGTTTCATATTTTTTGATCATATTCTTTTCTTTTTATACAAAGATGAAATAATAATCATAAGAAAAATACTCTGCAAGCTTTATATTTTATATTATACTTATATATTAAAGGTTTATAGGTACAAAGTCTAAACAGAAAAAAAGAACATCAGAGCAAAGAGAACATGAGAAAAGAAAATATGAATAGTGAAGACTGTCTGTCTATGGATGTTTCGTTTGTTGGCTCATCAAATATTTGAAACGCATCATTGACAAAGAAAGGTAGATAGATTGTGTAGAATCGATTTTTTCTCCAAAAAAAATACAAGAGCAAAAAAATCTGTCTTGTGAATTGTACAGAAAATCACTATGCGAGGACACATCTCTATTGATCTACGTATACTCTATACTCTGTATTTATATACTGGATTGTTAAAAAAAACGAAGAGAGAAAGAGAATTTACCTGTTTAGGAAAGTTTCTCCTTTTATATTTTATTTTAAATACACATATGTGTGCCTAAGTTAACAGTTTATGGAAAAGTTTTCATATGTTTTGAATTACCATAATATATATATATAGTTTTAACTAGTTGTAAAAAAATTTAGAGTGAGAACTAGTTTGATCAAATGTTGTTAAACCAAAGTTGCATGAATATACATAATTATATTATGTTGCATAAGAAATCGAAAAAGCGAAGAAAGAAATCATTAATGATGATGATATTAAAATACAAAACTTACTTCAATCTTTTTAAGGATATCAAGTCCGGAGGTGATGAGACCAAAAACAACATGTTTTCCATCCAACCTGGTCACAAAAGAAAGAATGAAAGAAAAGCCCAATATGAAAAATGTGAAATACAAAGTAATAATAGTAATAATTTTACAACAATAAGCATCACAACCCTTCTGCAACATAAAAAAAATGATTGATTGATTTTTTTGCAACACATTACATGATACAATTATTTGTTACTATAATATTATCAACCATCAGCTATAAAAAAGCTTTTAAAATATTGCGTAAACTCAATCGTGCTTGTCGACATAAAAACTCGAATAAAATTAAATTACATAGTTCACCATCACCTTAACCTTTTCCAAACTACCACTCTCTGAATGTAAAATAATAAAGAAAGAAATGATAGAAAGCGGAAATAGAACCTAATACTATATATTATTACTTCAGTACATAATATAATCGAAAAGAAAATCTCTACACTGACAATCGACAATAATTCAAGAGATTTCTTCCAAACCATATGATTTGAAAGAAAGTGTTTTTTTTTAAAAGCACAAACTGTAAAGAAAAGAGAGAGAGAGAGCGAAAAGTAAAATACAATCATATACTACTCACATTATTTTCACTAGAAATGAAATCAAAAGAAAGAGGATAAAAAAAAGAGGCTATGACATGAATGAGTTTAAATGTTGTAAAACTTTCTCAATCCTAGAATAGGAATCTCAACACATGTCAAAAGTTTTACTTGTACTCATTCTACACTCTACACAACTTTAAAAATTAGTTTTCTTTCTTTCCATCGTTTAAACAAGTTTTTATTTTTTATTTTACGTTCATGTACAAAGACATAAAAAAAAGAGTACTAAAATTACAATTTTGGAAAATAGAGTTTGAGTGCAAAGTTGTTGTTTGTATTTTATGAGAAATGAGAACACTATATATCTACATTGTATGAATGAGAAAAAGTGTATAACAAAAGAAGAATACAACTGAAATACAATAATAGAGCTTTTTTTGTGATTGCAGTATAAAATACACTTGAAAAAAAATGTATTATAATAATTTTGTATTTACGAAGGATATAACAAAATGTAGTTACCAGTTTGTTGGTTGAAAGGTTATGAAGAACTGGGAACCTGTTAATAATAATAAATAATTATCATTTACAAA
>JAQGBH010008113.1:0-10148 GCA_034698265.1 Sminthurinus aureus | reverse complement strand
ATCTAAGCCATATTTTTGACCAGTAATCTGTAATCTGTAATCGATTACTTTTTCCCAGTAATCAATACAACACTGGTATTTTGTATTACGTTGATATTCCAAGATTGTGATATTAGTTCCATAATACATCAGTGTATTACATCACTTGTGTAATGTACATTGCACATTCTTTATTCAAGAATTGTTGGTGATATAAATTTTATGCGTAAATACTTCTCATGAAAAATCCATAGAATTCTAAATTCTAGATTCTAGATTCAAGAGCTCAACACTTAATTTTTTACGGTACTTTATTTTTTTAAATATTTAGACAGATGAAGAAGAATCGTCAACTGTCAAAACTGTCAACTACCAACTGCCAACTGTCGACTGTCATGTAGAATGCAGAATATAGAGTGTAGAGTGTAGATTCGTCCATTTTCTTGAAAATTGTGCTAAATGATGCAGATAATATTAAAAAGAGGAAGCAGAGTCAACACAGCTTCTATGTTTCTATCTTCCACATGAAAAGGGGAGAAATTGCTTGCAAACCTGGAATAAATATTCGCTGAAGTTTGAGTCAAGTATCCAGTATAGGAATGAAGACGACATTAAAAATCACATATCATGCATAACTATGAGCAGAAAGAAGCATAAAAAATTGCAGAAATACATATACATAGGAATTCACTACACCCTTCACCCGACATCCGACACTCTGTAATATAGGTACAGTCTACATGCAAACATGTAAGTATCACAGACGTGAGACAGATTGACATTATAACACATGATACGATTTTATGTGGGTATAACCAATAGTTTTATGCGTAGTAAATGACAATTCTTCGCAGCCTACAATATTATATCTACAAACCAAGGAGGATGGCGGATGGAGAACAGAGAAGGAAGAAGAAGGAAAAGACAAAGTGTAACTGCAGGGGAACCCCAAACTCCAAACTTTGGTCTTTGGTGAAACTGTAGTAAAGCAGAGAGAGGGGAGATTTCTCTTAAAAGCCAGGAAAAGATAAGACTCAAGACTTAGCCTTAGCTCAAGCAAGAAAAAGAGCAAGGCAAAGGAGAACCAGAAGAAAGGAGGAAGGAAAGTGAGAATGACAAGACGAGAGAGGAAAAATGAGGACTCATTGAAAAACAAGGGAAATTTTTATCAAATTTTAATTTTTCAAGTGTCAGGGTGCATAAACGGGGTTTCATGATTTATTCACGGCTCGCTTTTGATTTACGCCCTAAACCCTTCACGCCTTCTCACACGTACTGTAACACTTCACCATTAGACATTAGGCAA
Organism: Sminthurinus aureus; assembly: GCA_034698265.1. Taxonomy (NCBI): domain Eukaryota; kingdom Metazoa; phylum Arthropoda; class Collembola; order Symphypleona; family Katiannidae; genus Sminthurinus; species Sminthurinus aureus. The sequence goes on along the minus strand of JAQGBH010008113.1, from coordinate 8,863 downwards.
CCAACACCAAACACTGAACGACGACGAATAAAACCCAGGTTGAAATGGCCAAGTATAGAATATAGAAAGTAAAGAAATGGACACGGAAAGGGAATCAAAGCTGAGGATTGAGGATGCTTCTATGTTGGAGATCCAAGAGAAGAAACCAAACCAAACCAAAAAATTCAACTTTTATCGTCCCAAAACCCAAATCCAAACCAACCAAAAGCAAGGCTATGAAAGAATGAAACCACAAACATAACTCTAAACTCTAAACTCTAAACTGCATTCTTCTCCCCCATTGCATTGTGGATATTTCCACTGAACTTTGTTCAGAGTTCCTTTACTTTACTTGTTTGTGCAACTCTGTTGTCTGGAGTCTGGGGTCTAGAGTCTAGAATCTAGAGCCTAGAATCTAGAATCTACAATCCTGGAGAAAGAACAAGGAGACGGGAAGAAAAATGACAGAGCAGAAAACATTACATAACATATGCAACTATTCTCGACAAACCACACTCAACGCCGTGTAAACTCTACCGAGTACATATAACTGAATTCAGCATTCTACTGTATAACTACATCAAGTGCGTTGGATACACTTGATTCGTTGATTCGTTGGTGGTGTTAGTGTAAATGGTCCTGGGTCCTATCTTACATTCATATCAATGACAGAACGACTACACCAGCAGCAGCTGAGATTTAAACACACAGAGAAGGAAAGAAAAGAACAAGAAGAATAAAATTAGAAGGAGTGAGTGTTGGAGATTTGAGAGAGCCAGTTTTTTTTCAAATCTATTAAATTACACCATGAAGCCATGATGTCATTACAACTACAATGAAATTCATGGCTTTATGTACAGTGTAGAATGTAGGCACTTTTGCCGATCTAAAAAGATGAATTAGACAAACTATTCCTCTTCCTGTAAATTGCTTCTTCCCTTTTATAGAAAAACTGTAGACTGTAGAGCTGAGAAAGAGAATATATGTTTTTTCTTCTGGTTCACACTTGGACTTGCGATAGCTCGCGCTTAAACAATCATGAAAGATGTAACATGTTGTACATTGTCCCTTTGCCTATTTTCTATTTTCCTCTTGAACCTAGGATCTAGGATTTAGGATCTGGGTGCATCACAAATGCAGCACGGAGCACAACAGTGACAGATTTAAAGATTTTCAAGAGACAAGAATAGGTGAGGTTAAAATGAATGGTCAAATGTTCAATCTTCAATACAAGGACAAAGACAATTGACAATGAATCTGTGCCAGAGACAACAGTTACAACTTACAACATACAACACAATCCTGTACTCTTGGTCCTGGACAATTGTTTCTTATTTTTTACCTTGTTTATTCTTTCTTCAACTCATTGTTCAGAAAGTGCTGGATCCAAGATTGAGTACCAAAAAGGAACAGAGTAAAAATAAACCACGATTTTGAATTAGAAAAATTGCTAAGCTTTCCCAGCAAATTTATCTTGGTGTTTGTGTGCTGTTTGTATAGATGAAATAATTTATTATTTTACTAGTACTTTACTTTCAAATTTTTATTTTGGGTTCAAAAATGTGAGTCAGCGACTGAACTGGCTTGAAAAAGAGTGGAAATGTACATGGAGAAAATGTAACTCCTTTAGGTATTTTGCATTCTAGACATCATCCATTGACAGTCTTAATTGGTCACCCTGTCTTGTCTTCTTTCTAACATTTCACCCCGAAGCGAGGAGAAGCGTTGGAGCTCCAGCTCCAGCTTTATCACACAGAGAAATCAGATAGATGGATTTATTCCTCTTCTTTCTTTAAAAGCGTCTCCAACATTCAACTCTTAATCTCTCATCCTCATCTTTACACACCAATCCAGTCCTAATGAATGATAAACGGTCCGTGGAGAGTATCAATCAAACCAAAACCAAAACCAAAATGCTACCTCGAGCTTGGAGCTTCAAGCTTCGAGCTACTGGATGTTCACAAAGTCTACTGAGGATTGAGAACCACCATCTCTTTCTACCCCATGTGACCAACGCCAACGACTGGATAATGTGTCATCATTATGCAAGTTTCTACTCAAAACTCTAGACTCCAGACTCCAGACTCCACACTTAAAACTCAAATGAGGAAAATTCATAAAAATCCTTGTAATTTCCTTATTTTATTGTACTTGAGAAAACGTACTTCAAAAAATCTAGAATAAAGAATACAGAACGCGGGGTGTATTGAGTATTGTGTGTTTTTAAGCAAAAAATATTAAGCGTAGAATTGTTAGTTTTTCTCAGACCAAAATTACCCATCACATCACTGAACCAGGATGCATAAAATTTAGATACAAATAGTAAGTAAAAAAAATCACCACAAGTAATCATGTATAAAAAGGATGGATACAGCCAGAGACAGGCCACGTAATCAAAAATCAAGGAGTACATGTAGATTGTAGATTGATCTGAGATTTAGGGGGAAAAATGAAAACCACAGACAATCAAGTTCAAAAATCAATATTGTACCAACAGTGTAAATGTGAAATGATAATATACCAAAACTACAAATCTCAGTATGAGAAGAAGATTGTTGTGAGAGTCATCAATTTTTATGCAGATGGCTAATGTCTAGTGTTTAGTGTCTAGTGGTGAGTAATGCACGGTAATCCAGTGTTTCTTCAAAAGCACATTATCTATTTTTGTACATTTTACACACACTAACTCGTGGTTTCTCCACGTCCACTTAAATTCATGAATATGTGTTCTCTGTAACAAATTATAAATCAGCATGAGTAAGAGTAATAATGGAAATCATATGAATAGAATCACATGTTTTTGTACATTTATTTGTGATTCAAGATTCAAGATTGAAAATATAAGCTTCTAAAAAACAGCGACATTATTTTCATCACAAAACGACGTAACACCAATAGGTACGACAAATGTACCTATATCGAATATATAAATGAACACAGACAAAGGGCCTGCGTGTTAGGAGTTGGAAATTGAAAGTGCGTATCCCTCGCCATCCATCGTCTATCTTCAATATATATTCAAATATGGAAATGATTTTCTCCCTCAACTTTATATTTAGTTTTAGCAAATAAAAAACAGTATTAGAAATAGACATTGAAATTCTAATTGAAACCTGAGTCATTTTTTTATACTCCATGTACAATGTACAATGTACACGTCTTACAGCAATACTACATACTACATACTAATGAAAGTGATAATAATAATCATGTCCGTTTTCCAAAGTCCAAAAGTGATGAGCACATGTGCTTAAATATAGTCAAATGGAAAGAGTAAAATAATTGCACGTCCCGTCTCATGCAGTACAACTCGATTCTCGATTCCAAATTGAGTAAAAAACTTCTTTGCCTTATTCAGAATTCAGACAAATGTTTAAAACGTGCAAGTCCCCCGTCGTCCTTCTTTCATTCTCATACCTTTCAATAATGATTATTTTTTACATTCACAGAAAAAAACTTTAAAACTTTAAAATTTTCAATTACAGCTACTGACAAGATTCAATATGAAGAATAGCAAAGCATTCAGCATTCATCATTCACATCTCAAAATAGGCAATCCGTAGAAATCTGCAGTCTTAGAAAAAAGTAGGTACACAATACACAATACACCGTACACAGTACACAGCAAATTTCCAGAAAGTAAGACATTCTGCATAGTAATTGTGTAATGTGTAATGTGTAGTGGTAATGATAATAATGTGTGTCTGAAGGAATAAACATACTTAAAATAAAATAAAATACATGGGATAGCTATATGTAGATAAATCCTACATCAAAATACAGCTACGAGTTGCAAGTTAACGGCACTACAGCACTACAGCTAAAACTACATCACAGAGCATAGAGCACAAGTATAGTAATGAAATTAGGATGAAAATGAAAATTTACAGTGATGCTCATGCCCTGAATCGTATCCATCATACGTTCTTTTATACGGTACTGAGCGTACATACCAAATGTGCAAGTGTGGAAGTCGCTTTGTACTTTGTACAAGTATTTTATGTATATCCCATATCCCATCAAAATAATAATACACGACGGCATCTGAGATGATGAAGAGTTGCATCGTTCCTCTCTCTCTCTCTCTCTCTCTCTCTCGCTGATTCTGTTCTTGTCTGAGTTTCTTAAAATTGTAAATTGCACCACCGTAATTTCTATACGTAAATTTGTAATTTGTAAATCGTAATGTCTATATATGTATTTTATATGCATTTATGCATGTGTGTTAGTGATTCTTCATCCTTCATTCTTCATCCTTCATTCTTCATCGTCTCGTCAAAAACTTTCAGTTTCTCTTTATTTTATTTTCCTCGACATGGATTAACAAAGGGAGATGTCTTACAGAAAAAGAAAAGAAACTACAAATAATACGCATCTACAATGTACAATGTACAGATGACGATACTGAGGAGAACTCATGTGTTCTTATATACTTAATACATATGTACATATATGGATGGATATTTGCCCATAAACTATACCTATGACTCCATCTGAGCTCGAATGGTTTTTAAAGTAGTTAGTAAAATTTTTACCCCTTTCAGCATCTTCATCACATAATTTCATTAGCACACATGTGATTCTCAATTCTCAAAATGATAGACTGCTGCTTCTTTGCTTCTTTGCTTCTTTTACATTTCAAAACTCAAAGGGATCCCGAAGGCAGTAGAAAACAGAATGCACTTTTCCGTATCTAAAATATCTATGATATCTCTGACACATGCATTTAGCAAGTGAACATGTACAATGCACAATGTACATCCCGAGTTCCTGAGTAACAGTATTATTTGTATCTACCATCTACATATACATATACTTGATCATAGTATGTACATGCCTATAGCCTATGCGTAATTGTTCCCATGGATAATAGAATAATTGACAAGGTGTGTGGAATACAGAAAATGTACAGTGCAAAAGAATGTAGAATATTGGGAGATCTTACGTACTTTTTTACTTGAGACATGAGATTTGAGACTTCCTACTTAATAAAAAGCAAAGTTTTCAAAAATATGTTGATGTTGTGGTGTATCTAAAATATGCTAGAAGCGTAATAGTGTAAAATTTAGCAACCATTACATAGTCAAAATAATTACAACGGATTTGTAGGACATACGACGTGACCCAATATCTGTGTGTATAAGTGTTAAATGTATGATAATACTTTTACAATGCAAAAATTTGCAAACACAATAATATAATGAATAAAAAACTAGTGGTAAAATGTATTCCATGCAATTTATTTAGATATCTTTTAAATTTTAGAAAAAAAAAATTGCTGGTTTGCAAAAACGCATTGTTCAAAAACAAACATTGCAGATTAGCTTTTATTTGAATGTGAATTATTTCATGATTTTTGATTTTATTATTTCGTTTGGAGTTTGGAGTTTGAAGTTTGAACACGTTAATTGTTGACATCTCCTTTTAAATAAATACCCTACAAAAGAAAAAGAAAGGATAATTTAATAAATAAATAAATAATAAGTACTTAAAAAGTAATAACATGATCATAAAATAAAAGTAAATAAGGAGAGACGATGAAAGGAGATGATGCGAAATGGCAAATTTAAGTATGCAAATGGAATGTACATAGTGCGTGCGTGGCATAAACCATACACCATAATATTATACAAACAAACAAGTACGATGTAGACTAAAGACTAGAGACTAAAGAGAGTCCAAATTCCAAATGTGAGAAAAAAGAAGTTTGTGAAAGGAACCGCCGCAGAAAGTTATGCAAAGAGGTCCGTACGACACACATGCCATAGATGAAGTATAGTGAAGGCGAAGAGCAAAGAGGAACTCTTCTCTGCTAACTGTATATTTGCAACATCCAACATCAAACTAATTACAAGTAATTACAATTTTAATGAGCAGGGCAAAAATACTTGTGCACAAACAAATAGTGAAATTGAAATTTGTACTGTTTGAGATGGTTCCGGCAAGATTCACGTACTAGTAAAAATATGTCTAAACTTAATGTAATGACAAGAATCAAAAGCAAGATCCTCCATTTCTCCATCTTCTACTTGTTTCTATTCTGAAGATATTGTGAGTTACTGCAGTTAAGACAGTTATCTGTTTTGGTAGTTGAAAATAATTTTTGTTTTATTGATACAATTGGCTTGTCTTTACTATTTTCAGGTTTGGTTTTTGTATGTGCAGTTACCAGTTACAGGTGCAGACAGGTGCAGTGGATAACACTGAAACTTCAAATGCACACGACACATGACCAAAAATGTACATAACATATTATGATGGTGGGCAAAAAAGATAAATGTTTGTTTTATGATGGTAATTGAATACTTTAGATTTCACAAACATACCTCGTTATTATTATTATACAAGCACCACATTACTTATCAAATCAAATTGTTGGGCAATCTTACCAGCTAAAAATTATAGCACAGAATACAGAATATAGTCTGTATCTTTGACTTTTAATTTTTCTTGAAACTTTACTTTCCTCTTGTCGAAACGGATTTCAATTCCGTATTTTTTGTACGTGTAAACGAATAGAGGATTTGATCAAAAATCAAAATCAAGGGTTTAATAAAACTGCTTTTCATAAAGACATCAACGGATTTTCCTTTAAAAATGAAATTTTTATTATTAAACCTAAAGTAGAAAAAATTCAAAATTGAACACAAAAGTAAATTTTAAATGGTAATGAAAAATCACAGTGAAAATCATGCAAATTCAATTTCAATTTGTTGACTCTACGTGTGAGGTTTGTCAAAGTTCCTGTCAAAGATTGCATGATGATTGTATGATGTAAGCTTGCTCTCTACGAGTCAACGAGGATACTTGATCGTTGGCTCAATCGACATGGACAGCTGGTGGTCTAAAATTTAAAATCTGCAATTTGCTCGCCACACACTTTACAATATGCACTATACTCTGTACATTGTACATTGTACAAGTTTCCATTTTGAACCTTGAAATCCAGTTGACTTGCTGTCTCTCCATGTCTCTGTGCCTTATGACAGAAATGATAATGATGATGATGATGATGATGATGATGATGATGATGATGGAATGGCTGGAGGCTGAGAAAAATTAAATTATGCTTGTTGCTTGTAGGTTGTTCAACAAATTTAGATAACTATATGACTAGTATTATCACTGTACTCTTGAATCCTCTTGAATCTTGAATCTTGAAGCTCAACTGGACTGGATCCCTATATTCTGTATTTATAAACACTAGTAGAAACATTCACTCTTCACTACATATCTTTTGTCACATAAAAATGAACGATAGATATTCCAGGCAGTTCATAGTAAATGCGAGTATGTATAAGAGAAATGTACAAATATAGTGTAGAGTGTAGAGTTCTTCCTGGAAAACAAGAAATCATTTTAACCTTTGACTTGAACAGAAAACATTAAACATTCAACATTGACTTTACATTGATGATGTGACTCCCTACAAGATACAACCTACAACCTACATCTACGAGCTTGCTTGTATTTCATGTTTTTTTTATACCAAATACAAATTACACAATGAACAGTAGAGTCTCTGGAGTCTGGAGTGGTTGAATTTTTGAATTTGAATACGATGAAGAATAAGTATGTGTGTGTGAGTGGTTGTCAAGTTGACTGCCGATTATGAGCATCAAGAATCACTAGAGTTGAAAAAAAAAACTATCCTGTGACACTCTGTCTCTGCTCTCTGTTCTGTCCTGCACATCGTTTGGTTTGGTCGGTCCAGCTTTTGTATTTTGTACATTTATTTATTTATTGTTATTGGACGTGTTCCTCTTTTCAGTTGACAATGACATGAGACATGAGCACATACTTATGAGTTGCGACATACATGTATTTGTTGGAGCTATGATTGTGTTCTCTATACTTTGTACACTTTCCGTGTGGTATAGATATTATACAGTTGATCTTCCCGCTACAAAAGTACAGAGTACAGAACGAAGCGACCGAAAAAAAGAGTTCCAGTGAACGTTCAACATATTTAAATGGAAATTATTCTTCTCTCTCTCTCTGTTTCTCTCTGTCTCTCGGTTTTTGTTATTGCCTCGTCAGTATTCCTCACGACAACCTCGTCTCTAAAATTTACTTTCGGTTTCCCGTCACTAGTTTCTAGTTACTATCATTATTCAATCTGCAGCTATGCTTTACTTATGCTTGGTGCTTTGTACCAGAATATCCTAGTTTTCTTGCCAATAGTAGATAGTAGATACATGTGTTGTATTATGCTTTATGATAAAGCCTTTATCCATTGCATGGCTTGGTTTTGGTAACCTACTTTCTACATTGTTATTCCTGTGGTTTTTGAATTTTTATCCAAATGAGAACGACAACAATATCCTCTCAGTTGTAAGTTCTTTGCAATGCCCATGAAAGTTTGTACTTGATATTTAAATTATTATAGGAGCTGGTGGACTAAATTTTTAGATTTCAAACATTTAGTAAAAAACAAAGACATTGTGATTGAAATGTCGCTTCATCCATATAGAAAGATAAGGATAAGTAGACATACACTTTTAATGTAGATCACGGTCGACAAAGCTTGTATATTTTCTGGATTGTTCATGAACAATTTCAATTTCACTGGGCCTTTTAGTATTTATATTTCCCTTGGTGCTATTTTCATTCCGTACAGACTGCAGACCGCAGACTTAAGACTCGGGACGATATATGTTAATGAATAATGGTATGATATGATAAATGATAATAAGCACAGCTTTTCATTAAAGATCGTATAAACAAGTTCGAGAGAAATACCATAGGTGATGTAAAAAAATAATAATGAAAGGAAAATCAGTGAGGCTAATCAAATCACAAATTCTGTACCAGAATCTATTGCCACTTTCACAAAGTGCCGCACGTCAAAACGAAGTTAGCATTTTAGTGGTGATATTCGGAT